>JAUZST010012662.1:0-11336 GCA_034779995.1 Parotocinclus haroldoi
AATATATTTTCCCACAATAAAGCTAAGATAATAAATGTATAATAAATATAAGATTATAAATGTGTCAGAGATACAGCTGCAAACACAAGTTACTGATTAGTCATTGACATGACTGATACGTTTGTTTGACAAAAGCTAAAATACATTGATAGACAGTATAAAGAACAACATGGAAGATCAGCCAGGTGAAACGGAGACTCAGCAGGTGAATGTGAACAAGTTTATATGCAGTGCTCATAAAAATGATGGGATATTTAATTATGCCATATTTCACTTTGAAGTATCCCCTAATTTATAGTTATAGGTTAGAGGGAATATACAGGTAGTGTGTAGACAAATAAATGTGTTCTGCTATCAATAGGACAGGCACTTACACTTACCATTGCCGATTGAAACTTATTGCATTAATACTGGGGAGAGAGGCAGTATCTGGGATCGACCAAAATAAGCAAGTACTTTTTATAAAGTAGTCCCATAAACCTGCAACCCACAACCACCAATATTTGTGAGTGACTATATAGAAAAATATTCTAAAAGATGCTTAGAATAAGCGGACCTGGCAACCGATTTCTTAAATTCCTGCCTTTGCTTGTTGATAACTAGCGTTTATTGGCTGTTTAGAGGAATAGCTAGATTATAGTCTGTCAGTTTATGGGCAGCACGATGGTGCCACTCAGCTCCGACTGTGCGGCGTGTGTGGGTTTTTTCCAGCTACTCTCGTTTCCTCCCACAAAGACTTGTGTTAGGTTAATTGGTGTTAGGTTAATAAGTGCCCTTTAGTGTGTGAATATGTATATCAGCCCTATGAGGAATTGCAACCCTGACAAAGTTAAGTTGGTAAGACAATGAGCGAATTAATGAATTATAATTTATTATAATTAAGTCTTTCATTAAAGAGATCGGACGTTGATCAGATGGTCCTTAAGTAATGCTCACATTCATTCATAAACAGTACTGTGCGTAGTCCGTAGGCTTTCTGTCTTTTTTTTTAAATGTATATTCTGCTTATGCTGTACTTACGTTTTAGTGGCACATTGTAGGTCTACAATTACAAACTGTAGTCCATATGTTTCTCTAGATACTTTTAGTCTCCTTTGCTATGCTCTGGACCCCCAAAGGACCAGTACAGATCAGGCACTATTTGGGTGATGGAACAGTCCAAGCACTGCAGTGACACTGATGTGCGCTGAGGTGGTATGATTGGATCAGACAGAGCAGTGCTGCTGGAGTTTTAAAACACTGTTCACCTACTGTCCACTTATTGGAGACATTCAACAGACATCCTTCATAAGTGATCACAGGACGCTGCCTACAGGATGCTTGTGGCTGAACATGTTTACATGGTGGACCATTTCCATCCATCCATCCATCCATCCATTCTCTCTCTCTTGATATATATATATAACATAAACTATCTTTTTACTCTCTGTGAAGTTGAATTTCACCATCTGATTCCATACACTGCGGGATGTTTTGATTCCAAGAGATATGTCATAACAAGGTGACATGAAGGAGAATTTCTGCAGATCTTTTAGGCCTTTGATCATTCTATCCAGGTCAACTAAGTCTTAAATTCCAAGTACATTTTGCATGTCATAACAGTTCTTTGCCAGTACATCCTATTGACCCAGACCACTGTATAACTGTTAGGCAGTTCCTTGTTGTCGGAAAAAAATTAGCTGTAAGGGCACCATACATGTTGTGTGCGCACACCCCCTGCATTCACTTTGAATATAAATGTTCTGTTATACAGAGAAAGTCTTTTTTTTCTCACAACTTCAGCAGGCCCCCAACTTTAATGCCATCATCTGTTTACAACATCATGATTCTTGTGCTAAATACCATAAAGCATTTGATAGGACTGTTAACTACATGTCAGCGTGTCAGCGCACATCTTAATCAGAGGAAGGTTCAAGGCTTTATATCAATTGATATGCATGTTCTGTAATAAGGAGGAGATTTTCAGGCAAATAGCAGGCCAGGACCCCCCGTTAATTTACCTGTCAGATTGATGCCTTGGTTCAGGAGTCTCACAAAAAAAGTTAACTCCAGGTACCTGGTGGATCAGTCTTCTTTCAAATGATCTTCATTATTTTAAATCAGAGGGAGATTAATTCATCTTTTAATCCGCTTTATTTCCACAATTCCTAAGCTGAGCTGTTTTAATTCCTAGAGATGGATCCCATGTCAGGGTCTTATCTCCCAGGTAAACCTCCATCACAACTTGCAAGAGACCCTGGAGTTGTCTTTCATTTTCTTTGTTCATATTGCTGAACTGACCCAGTCGTGCAGTTACCTTATCCACAGCACCAGGAGGACTTGATCATTCCCTTCCACTGAAGCCTCCCAGGTGTCTGTCCAGTCTGTTGCTGTATCAAAACTAGCCTACTGCAGTGCTCTTCTGGCTCATTTTCCCATGCTTTGATTATCAGCCTATCAAAGTGATCTTCCCTGATGCTGACCCACAAAGCCTTAAAGCATCCAGAACCTTCTTATCTAAAGTCCCTAATTAAACCTCGCACAAGTTTGGCTTAACTGGACCCACTACACAAGATGAAAGGAAGGCAAACATCGAGACTCTTCCCTGTCTTTGGCACCCAGGTGATGAAATGACCTTACACTGGATGTCAAAATGGCTGAGATTCTTTAAAATCTGAATCAGATTTTCTTACTAGTTGTAATTAGTAATGGAAATAGGATTCATCTTTTCCTGACCCCCAAATGATTGATTTTATGCTTTGATGAATATGTAATTAACAAGTAAAAGTAGGAATAAAGCAAAAAAAAAAAATATCGAATACAATGATAACAATAAATGAATGCATGGAATAAGTTAAATAAAAATACAGGAAATGAGTGAAAAAAGTGAAATTTTGTAGCCACTGAGATGAACGCAGTTTGGGAACATCTTATCACTGGGACAGTGGCACCAAAACTGAGGGAGTGTCTGAAAGCGCACTAGTGGAATACATAATTAATGTTATTATTAATGCATAAATAGAAATACATAATTTAATAATAAAACAATATACATAATCTTCCTATGGTTGCAGCCTAGTTCTTTTTGTTTTGGTGTTTATGGGTTTTATGGTGACTGGATTACGTATATATCGTGTTAGAAAGGTCACCATTCAATGTTCTTTCTAGGGTACCCATGTTTAAGCTCGAATTTTTGTTTATATTTGGCAAAAAAATGTAAACTACATTTGACTGTATGATGTCTGAATCGTTCGAGTGAACAGGTGTTTGAATTCATTGGTTCCACTGTACTAACTTTACATTTACCTACATTAAATCCTAAACGGATTTAGTTATACTGTGTTCTTAGACTATTGCTTATTTGTGCTAGTACACATTAGGGGATATTTAATTATGGGATGTTTCATTTTGAAGTATCCCCTAATTTTTGCGAGTAGTATACAAGGTAACATCTGCTACGAAAAACACACTTCTGTAAGTGGCTCTGGATAAGGGTGTCTGCTAAATTTTGACAACTGATATCAGAGCTATGTTTGCTACAGCTGATGTAGCCTCCCAGTCCTTCCAAAGCCATGAGTTGATTTCCAATCAACTGCCAACCAGAAAGCAACTCTAGTATTTTGCTGCCTTGTATTACGCAGAGGCATGAAAGTATAACTGTGCTCAGTTCATGGTTTTGACTCAAATGGTTCCAGCTGTTGACCAGCATATTGAGCTTTCTTCCCAGATTGCTGGAAGGCACACGATTTGATCGTCCATAAAAGTGGCTATTGAGCATTAATCAAGACTAGTAGAGCAGCTGCTCAATCAATTAGCACTTCTTGTTCCTGGCACCACTGCTTTGATACACCTGGCACCACACTTTGTTTAATTTACACTCTGTCCAACCCAGTCAAACCATAAAGTGAACATGCTCTAATGGACTCCAGTGCTTTAGATGTGGCTTATTACAGCAAGATGAGATGTGTTTATGCATCATGTTGTTGGCGGGCGGTTAATTGTGCAACTCTTTAAAGCGCTTCTCACTGGAAACTTGAAACTGCATCAACTATATTTACTATGCCATTCATGAATCTTTTCCATTTAAGAAACAGGAACACCCAGAAATCTTTTTGCAATTTTTATTTGATTTGTGATACAAAAAGATAATTCAACTGATCAAGAATCAAGACCTAAATAAAGGCCTGTTAGTTATGCACTGGTCACGTGAAAACCAGAAGCAATTAACAGTTCACATGCCAAACGGTCTGCACACAAGCCAGCAGAATAGTACGGCCAAGCTCTAAACCACAAAGCATGTAAAAATCATCTGTTCTCGAGTTCTGCGACACCATCTCAAGAACTATTAATCAGGGTGGCCATGGATCGGGGTTCCATTTCAGAGCAGTCACACTAAAGTCTAATGTCAGCATGTGCATTTCCAAGTGGTGTTAAATACGCCATTGGACGCTGGCACAGTGGAAATGTGTTCTCTGAAGTGATGAATCGCAATTCACCATCTGGCAGTTTTTCTGACAAATTTGGGTTAGCTACAGTGGAGCTTGTAAGTTTATGACTTCTGTGTTTATGGTCGCTATCTTGCTGCAGGACCTACATTTTCATGATGTTTCGGTTCACAGACATATGTCCTGTCCTGGCCCATGCAAAACAGGTTCATACCAGAGTGGAGAATTGTCTTAAATTAGCTGTACAAATGGCTCAGGCTAAAGCTCTAACTGAGAAAACCTAGGAAGATCGTGACGAGGAATAAATCCTCAAATACTACCACCATCATGCTTTATATCAAATGCTAAATTTTGGTCTGATCCGTCCACAAAATATGTTTTCAGTAGACTCTGGGTAGCAAGAAGGTCCTGGGTTCAATCCCAGTTTCGAGCAGCCTTGGTCCTTTCTGTGTGGAGTCTGTCCTTCCTGTGTCTGAATGGGTTTACTCCGGGTACTATAGTTTCCTCCCAAAAAGCCAAAACCGCGTGTTAACTGGTGTCTTTAAAGTTGCACTTAGTGTGTGAATGTGTGCGTCACTGTGTGTGTGTGTGTGTGTGTGTGTGTGTATGAATGCCCTACGATGGCTTGGCACCCCGTCTAGGGTTCTTAGTTGCGCCCAGAGTTGCAGGATGGCAACTTTCTTGAGAGCTTTCTCTGATCTTTCTCTTTCTCTGATCCACTTAAACCAGCTCAATCTACACTAACATACTACCATCATGTCAGTGCCGGAGAACAGAATAGATGGTACTAAGAATGACTACAGTCTGGAATTGTAGAACCTCAAAGTGTGCTTCTACACTCATAAAATGGACAGCGAGTGTTGAAACAAGGTGTACCTAATAAAGTGACTGGTGTGTTTTGAATAATAGACCGGAAAGTCTTGATGGAATGATGAGCACGATACAGCTATGAGCAAGTTAGTGAGTGACTTGAATTTGTATTCAAGCTGTGCCTTTTATTTGTATTTTTTAATCTCCTGCACAGTATGCAGGTGTAAGGGAGGTGTTCCAATTAAGCATAAGAATAGCAAATGGCTTGATTGATTAGGCAGGAGTAATCACAACGTAATGATTTCCCGTGTGACCAATTTCCTCACGCTTCCAAAAGCAAATAAAATATGGAAAACAAAATGAGTAGGCGTACCAAGTCGAAGAGCATTCGGCCCTAATGATCTGACAAAACAAAAATAATAACCAGGAAGCAGGGGTCATAACTCATCAATGAACTATAATAATGTCAGCCATGTTAAATATGTCTAGCACATATGTCAATTCACTGGTCACAGCCAGGCTAGGAGACTGGAGTGCTGGGATTCCAGATAAAATGCAACAGCTCACTTATCCAGGCGATGTGGCAGGGTTGTGTTTACATGGTTCATTGAAGACACTGTTCTCAGGCTTGCAAAGGTCACGGATTTATTCTTACTGTTCAATAACAGAGTAGTTAGTAACCTGGGAAAATATCTGCGTTGATTAGTTAGTTAGTAAAAATCAATGTGTGCAAACAATTGGATGGATGATGTTGTTTGGTTATGTGAACATATTCTGCTCTTCACTGTAGGTGCACAAAATTACTAGCAAACCCTAGTTATAATCAGCGTCAAGTCGGATTTATTCATGTGGTGCTGTTTTACAATGCATTCATTTCTCAAAACAGCTCTACAGTTTTAGATGATCTTCGAATATCAAGGGCCAATCCCAAATTGAGCAAGCCTAGTGACAGCGGAAAGGAAAAACTTCCAGTCCTTATAAGAAAGCATCCTTGGGATGACCAAGACTTGGAAAGAGACTCAACTTCCTTGGGTGGCTTAGGTGTTAAATGTAAGCATTAAACTAAGGTTTATAGTCAAATAAGTCTGTAGTAATAGTTCAGAAAACAGAAACTAGGTAAATATGAATATCTAACATATTGTATAAAATGTAAAAAATTGCGGTCACTTTAGGACCTTGAACCCTCAGCACAAAAGTTCTTGGCCAACCAGAGGAGGGAGAGAGTTATGTCCTCTGCTGTGTTGTGGGCATGGTGAAGCTGGTGTTGCCATTTGGCTTGCTCGTTCAATAGATTACCTGCCTGTATAAACCACATGATACAATTGCATTGAATACTTGAATTGAATCAAATATAGTGTGAACACAGAATAAACTTAAAGTAAGGGGGGTTTAGGGAGAATTTGGTATTTATTATGGTTTGGAGGTTCTTAATTGTTCAAAGCTAATTTGCGGTTAATGTGTCAATGTAAAGCTGCTTTGTGACAATGTCTATTGTAAAAAGCGCTATGCAAATATAATTGAATTGAATTGAATTGAATTGATGATACCCCTTCCCTTTAAAGACCAAGGTCTTAACAATTATAACAAATTCTAATCAAATAGAGGTAAAAATTCTCTTATAGTCAAATTAGAAAAGGTTTAGCACGAGCATCTTTAGAGTGGCTCAGTTGGTAGCGCTGTCTCCTCACAGCAAGAAGGTCCTGGGTTCAAGCCCAGATGTGGTGGTCTGGGTGATTTTTGACCCAGAGTTTGTATGTTCTCCCCATGACCTTATGGGTTTACTCCTGGTGTTCCAGTTTACGGTCCATCAGAATGCTTGCAAGTTAAATTGGTGTCTCTAAAGTGCCCCAGTGTGTATATGAGCGTAGAATTAACCCATCTAGCAGCTAACTATGTTCTTTATGGTAAGGGTGTTCTGATCTGTCGGTCTTTCTTTATTGTAGCTGAATGTCTAAGAATGGCCCTCCTGCACTCATCATGTGGAGTTTGAGTCAGAGAGAGAGAGACATTCACTTTAAAGGTCAGGTCTTGGGTAGAGAAAAGTCAAGAAAATATCGATTCTGACAGCATGGGATTTGATGCAAAGTGGCAGAAACGTATGGATGCTTGAAAAACACGGACTTAATCAAAACGTAGCGTTATGCACGTATGTAGTCTTGCCAGTTGATTTGTTCATTCAATTCGTTCGCTAATTTTACATGCTAATAGTAGCTGAGTTGTGTCTATTCTGGTACTTGATGAACGATTTGTTCAGCTGTCATATTTCTGTTTGGTTTGTTGTGGGATTTTTTTCCCCTCTGGTATTCTGTCACCACAGAATTAGCACAATTACCGCCTTGGTGAGTTCTGTCACCAAGGCAGCAAGAGAATGGAAAGGACAAAGCAAGACAACAGAAAGAAAAGAGAAAGGGAAACACCCATTTACAACTTCTCTTCCATGCAAACCTTTTTTTTTTAGCACATACCGATGCGGTCAGACTGTACACTCATGTCATGTTTGTGCCGTGTATGTTTTGGCAGCATTTTAGCACTTGCATCTACTAATTGTTCTTATTTTTAAGTTGTTCTAAATAAACCGTCTGTGCGGTTGACCGGGGTACCTCATCACCAGGCTGCGTTACGGCGCTTGTCGCACGCTTTTTAATGAATGCTAGG
The DNA here is from genome assembly GCA_034779995.1 of Parotocinclus haroldoi. Lineage (NCBI taxonomy): Eukaryota > Metazoa > Chordata > Actinopteri > Siluriformes > Loricariidae > Parotocinclus > Parotocinclus haroldoi. The sequence goes on from JAUZST010012662.1 coordinate 7,890, forward strand.
TAAAACACATTCTTTTTGTGTGAAGACAAATGAGAGCTTTGCATAAAAAATGTGGGAAGGCTTTACAGAGCTAAAGAACAAAAGATAAATTGGTGTTCTTGGCTATTTATCAGGCCCTGAATAATCCGTCTGGCATAAATTTCTGTTGAGCCAGAGCTATTATTGTATGGTAAGTATTTAATCTTTTTAAAAAATATGCCCATAAATAACAGCGATAACAGAGGTCTACTTTTTTTTAGAGATACATTTGCCTATTTTTATATACTATATGCTTTACCGTAACACTGGATCACATGATCTCATAAGTGCAACTTTTGAGCATACCATGCGCAGCTAAATGTAGCTTAGTTACACAATAGAATTTTAGCTTCATATAGCAATCTAGTGAACAATCCAGTTACACAGTCCAACAAACCAAACAGAGCAAAATTTCGTCCAACTCAGTACTAGCAAGGTGTACCTTATAAAGTGAGCAGTGAGTATAAGTAGTTGTTCATGCTGTTCATGTTCTCAGTAAAGTTTACTTTTTCGTAGGATCTTATGGTAACTAAACTACCATTGTCCTCCTGAACTTTTTTTTGTTATGAGAAAGAGAACAATATGTACTTTTTAACAAACACAGCTTCTCCCATAGTCTACAAGGCCAACACTGAGGTACAGGGAGATTGGGACAGTGTGTGTGCTTAGGGTCTCAAGATCCCAGAGTCTATGACCCAGGATCACCTCAGACCAGTATTTTAGGCAGGTTCTCAGGCATGTTCTGAATTTCTCAATTGAATCTCATGCACAATTCATAGGAGTTCTAGCGATTGAGACCTGCTTTTTTGGACTTCATTGGAAACAAGTCGCAAAAAACTTGAACTGCTAACACAACCCTCACTCACTTGACTGTTTTATTATTTCTCATTTGCAATCTTAACAGCATGATGATCTTGACACTGTAAAAGCTGGATAGTTTTAATAATACCAGTTTTCTTTCATTTCTAAAAAAAAAAGACTAAATGATAAGGCAAAAATCAGCGCTGATCGTATAAAACACAGATTCCAGGTAGAAAGCTGGATCATATCGTCATGATATTAATCGTAGCCTCTGAATTATTCTGCCTGTCAAAATGGATTATTTCGCCTTTATTAGCCATGCATTCAAGAAATCACTGCCACAGAGTAGTTACAGTTACAGTTACAGGACTATAGAGCTAAAACCTGCAGGTCTACGTTTTAAGTCTTTTGAACGTTTTGAAATTGGAAGTTTTGAAATTATATTTAGGGGATATTTAATTTGGAAGTGGTGAGCAGTATGTATGGGGGATAAGTACTCAGTTTACAGTGAAATTTAAATAAAGTAAAAACACGACACTTTTCAAATCAGGACAAAATGGAACAGTAATGGGAATGCCATAAAAAAATCCTTAACTTCCGTTTACTTTAACTTTTATTTTAATATAATTTTTTGAAAGTTTTAAAAATACGTTGACCGAACAAAACCCAATTAAATATTGTGGCTTCATATTGGCTGCATTAAAGTAAAAATCAAAGTAAATCAATAAAAAAACACTTTCATACTGTTCAGCCGTTTTTAATTGCATATAAATCCGTTCATAACTTGATGAACATGCAATGGTGTGTCTTTTTTTGTGAAACGAAAATTCAGGATTGTGTGAGGATCTACCTTAAAGCATTATGTGGACAGCCGAGTTCTAATAACTATATTGCAAAATACAAAAACCTCATAAACTTCCAATACTGTTTAAATGTGCACAAATGAGTGAAGAAAAATCCTAGAACAGTTTGCCACTATATGACACGGGTCTGTCAGGCTACAGATGAAATATTGCTGCTAGAGGACCAATTAAGACCCCGTTATGCACTGTACCTGATGTAAAGCAGATTAATGTCACACAGGCATCAGTTTTATATACAGCGACATTGCAGCCTTTGTAAAGGAAATAGGAGGATGGAAAATATTCTTGTAAGTAGCCTACAGTAATTATGGTTTGTGAGGCATAGACTGTGGCTGAATGCTAATTACGGTTTGTGTTGCTGCCCTAAAGCTTAAACTTGAATTAGGTTCAAATGCAAACTGCTTCACAATATGTTCAGATGCTTGTGAACACCCCTTTGGGTTAGATATATTTTGATATTTTAGTCAGCTTTACTACTAATATGTTAATAATATGAAACATACAGACAAACAGTGGCAGTGCCATATGTCCTACTGACTTAAGTCACAAAAAACAGGTCTTATAATCCACATAAAGGTCGAGGGCACAAGCCTAAGCTGAACGGCCGTGATCCCTGATCCCTCAGGCGCCTACTGCATCGATGCATCATTAATCAATAGCTGATATAATCACATGGGCAAGGACTTACTTTGGCAAACCTTTGTCAATAACAACAATATGGAGTTACAGTCACAACTGTGACTTAAAACTTTACTGTGCAAAACAGAAAGCTCATATTAACCATGGCCATCATATGTTTTCAGAAACAATGGTACAAAATAACCTGAAACACTTCATCGCTTGGTATATTCTGTGTTGGGAGAAGCAATTGCGACATTACAAACTGGTAAATGCTTTACCATCCCAAATATTTTTGGAGTGGCATGAAATATCTTGGGTTTATACCATGGCCACGTAAATGTAAGTTGAGTCAGAGCTTGCACCAACACGCAACCCCATTCTGTCTAATAGCATACAGTTTTAGTAACAATTTTCATTTTTTATCATTATATTGTGTAATATTTTAGCATAATGACTTACCATTTTTCTAATCCATGTAAGAAAAATTTGCACACCAAATCCAAACCCTTCTTTCTACTGTAAAGCATAGTTAATGAAGCAACATTTGGGGCTGCTCTGTAGCGTCAGAGCCTGGAGAGCTTTCAATTATTGAAGGAACAGTAAATACCTAATTTTAGCAGGCAATTTTACAAATAAAATGTTAGTGTGGCAGTCTGTCAGCTACACCTTAAGAGAAGCTGGATGAACAAGGCAATGACCTAAAATACAGCGTGAATTAAGAATAGATTGTTTTTAGGGTGTTTTTGGTGTGTTTGTGGGGTGATCTTGAAGCGGGCTGCTCATATTAGAATCCCAGAATAGTCTAAAAACCTCAAGTCTCAAGTAGTTTCACCAGCTACCGGAGATGTTATGGTTTTTCAACAGAATTGTTTGTACTATAAATGATAATGTGTTCAGTAAAAACATTGCAGTGACTTGGATAGAAATTGCTTACATTTCCTCAAACAAAATCATTTTCACGCATTTGTTAAATGTTAGAATTGTTTTTAACCATTGTTTTTTTTTTTACATGGCCTTAGTCACCAAGAAGTTTCTTCTCTTTTTTTCGTTTACATTGGGTATAAACTAATTATGTGGTCAAATGTTTGTGGCACTTGGCAGCGGAACATTCCATTCCATTATAAAAACATGATCATTAATATAT
>JAUZST010012663.1:0-11335 GCA_034779995.1 Parotocinclus haroldoi
GAAGTAATAATACTGTAAAAAACAAGTTCTTACTCAATTCCAGTCACCGTATGAAGAACTTATCCAGTGGGATCTGACGCGCTTTTGCTGTGGCTAAGCGGCGACGTGTGGCTTCTTTTCTGTACTAAATGGGAATGTCAGGCAAAGGCCTGTAGGGGGAAGTAGAGGGCTGGGGAGAAACTCGAGAGATTTCGAGTAGTTATGCCAGAGACGAAGAGTTTCTTCACGGATATTACGTATTTCTTATTCGCTCTCACGTTCTTTGGTTGATTAAGCGGAATTTTGGTCCAAACAAGCGAATAAAATTACACGTATAGAACAGGATTTGTTTCGGTACTTTAGGGTTCGGTCCGATTAACCGGAATCCACTGTATATCTGACTTTACATCTGCAAGGTTGGAGCAATGTAGCTGGTGTCATGTGTTGATGTTTCGAATAATGTCCACAGTGAGTGGATGGTGTTCAAAAACTCCGGCAGCACTGCTGTGTCCGATCCACTCCTACCAGCACAACGCCCAATAACACACCACTAAGAATCTACCAGCCAAATAGCACCTGGTCTGTTGGTCCTGTGGAGTCCTGACCATTAGAGAACATAGTGAATGGACTAAGAAAGTATGCAGAGAAACAGCTGATAAAATAGACAGTTAGTGAAGAAACAAGGAGCATCAGTGAATTTATATTTGATTTCAATTTGAGGCTGAAAATCCAGGACAAAGAACTTAGGCGAAATTAAGATTCATTGTGCAGCTCTAGCAGAGCTAACGTTAGAGCCATACCGTAAGACTAATGATCGGGTAGGAATCGCAAAGGAATAATCCAACGTGAAAACCTCTTTCGTTTTTAGAATATGAACAGATAAGGAGCGGAGACGGACGAAAAGGAAAACCGAATTTAGCAACGTGTGCACACACAGCAAGAGTTTTCAGGATCATAGCTGCATTGTTTATCTCTGAGCATGGCGTGATGCTGCTTTCATGTAATTCAGGGACGGCACTGCGCAGGGCAAGGTTCTATTTCGGGTATGTTTTTCACCATAAAAGGTCGAATCACTGTAACTACTGAAGGACGGAGTGTCAGCTGTCATGTTTAGGAGTGACAGCAAGCCTCTGTGCGCTTCGTGCTTCATGTAACAGACTGCAGGGCGTGGCACTGCGCTGAACTAGCACTCAGCCAAGCGCAAACAAAGATACCTAGATTCACTGCAAACCAGAGCTGATAGCTGCACTGTTCCAGAGGTAGTTCTGAGCTTCACATAATCTTTCATCTTTTTTCCCCCCTCTCTGTACTTGAGCCGCACTTTCTGATTCCTTCTTCGGATTTTCTTAGCTACCGCTTTCCATAGGTCTATAATGAGTCAAAATAGCCATTTCCCATGAAATGTTGAATTTTTGTTGCCTGACCACGTGAGGCACCCTGTGGGCCGTGTCCGAAACGGATCACCATTTCCTGCATGTGTCTTATGATAAAGAAAACTATAAGCTGTTAGGGGTGTCATAATGTATTGTGGCACGAAGCATCGCAATACCAAAATGGAACGCTGTGCATCGTCCACAATGTGCATCGATAATTGGATAATGCATTCTTCTCTAACGCAGTTGCATGTTTTAAGCACCAGAGGGTCAGACACCAAGCCCAAAGAGGCATATCCCATTCTCAGTGAGGCACCGAATTAATATTGATTACGCACTGTTAACTTCTAATTCATTCATTGAGTTACTATAGCGCTTTTTACAGCGGAGCATCGTCTCAAAGCCGCTTTGCAATCTTATATGATCGTAAAACTCCAGTCTCAAATTGAACAAGCCTAGGGTGACGGTGGTAAGGAAAAACTCCCTGAATAAAGAAGGAAGAAACCTTGGGAGGAACCGAGGTTCAAAAAGGGAACCGCCCTCCATGGAAGTAAAATTGAGAAAACAATACAATTTAAAGTAATGATGAAATTCCTAATAAATAACCAAGTAAGCTGCCGGAGGCGCATCGTCGCTTAATAACTAAATGATGGAGGGAGCTACTGCACTCCACACAGACACTAAAAGCAGAAGTTCACATGCATACATCACACACTTGTCTGCACACTCGGGTCACTGTGAAAGAGCCTGGTGAAAGCGAAAGAAGTGAAGCACCAAAGTGAGTTTATACGTGTAGCTGGTGCCAAGCCAAGTTCCAACGAGGAACAGTGCATTACCTGGGAGTGGTTTGGAAATAGCAAAACATCGGTTATAAGAAGCAAACGCAGAAAACCATTCTGCCAAAAGGGAAACAGCCCAGCAAATCTTTCGTTATCGTCAGAGTGGTTTCTCTTGGGATTCAGCTCGTCGAAAGATTCACGAACTTTAGAAGTTGCCGATATCATTTAGAGATCTTTGTTACAACAGAGATGGCCCAGATGCCGTAAAATAAGCCCAAACAACGATACTACCACCATCATGTTTTCCAGATGGGATAAGGTTCTTATACTGGAATGCAGTGTTTTTATTCTCCAGACACAATTCTGACTAATCCAGTCAAATACTTTCCAACAATGTAACAATTATGTTTTCTATAAAAAAGTATTATTATTATTAATATTATTAATATTTTATGCAAGTGCAAGTTTCTGATTTTCCGTCCTAATGTTGATGGATCCATTTCTCGGAGAGTAAAAACTGGTATGGTTTAGGTTTAGGTCTAGTATTAGTTAGCTACAGTGATGTTCTCTCAAAGGCTAGTTCTCACAATGACCACAACAACGTGTGTGTGTGTGTCTGTGTGTGTGTGTGTGTGTGTGTGTGTGTAGATGAGGTCCATGTGGAGGAGCCAGGACGTCTGCGTGCTGTGAGGATGCGTGGTGAGGGGCTGCTGTGGGAGGACCCTGTGCACTTCTCGTGGCTGATGGAGGCCGAGCCGTTCACATCCTCAGTACAGGCGGGCGGCCCCATGCCCGCCACTGCCATGACACTCGAGCAGAAGACCACCTTCGCCTTCGTCATCTTTCTCTTCGTCTTCCTCTGCATGCTGATCGTCCGTTGCTTCCGCATCCTGCTGGACCCCTACCGCAGTATGCCCACCTCCACTTGGGCCGATGGCCTCGATGGCCTCGAGAAAGGCCAGTTTGACTACACGCTGGCATAGATGGGGCCGGTGCAAATTGATCACTGAATTACGCCAACGAGCCTAAAGTAACGACCAACGAGCAGTCCTCATGTCACACTCATATCCCAAAATGAAGTAGGTTTAGGCAGTACCAATAGGTAAGACGATGCGAAAGTAAAGGGGACATGGCAGAATTCACTTTTGGCCTGCTTTTGTGTTCCCACCGGAGTCTCTGCTGCTCCGTTAGTCCCTCCCAAGCACGGAAAAAAAGATTTTTTTTGGGTCAGGTTTCTACCAGCCGTTTCAATTGCTTCCCTGTTGTTACGTCACATTAAGGGCCACCGCCCCTCACGGGCCAAGCCCCACCCCCACGAGTTCCACCCACACTTTAACTGAAGAGCCGGCAATTTTGACTAGTGGTTTTGCGAGCAAGGCGAATAAAACAGCGAGCGCTAAACTTGAAAGATCAAAATCCGACAACAAATTGGTGAAACGTAATAAACAAGATTGAACGAACCATTCGGAGATGTCCTGCTGTAGCCGCTGAGCTTCAACTTCTTCAGGTGCTTCTCCATCGGAATCAGATTTTGGGCCAAACTGGAAAGCTTGAACAACTGGGTGTTTATTAGCCATCACGATACAGCAACTGTAAACATTAGCGCATGTTAAAGCCTTCCCCCCGACCCCACCCTCCATTTTGGCCCGCCTCTCCTCCTTCTCGTTATCATTTAAATCCATACACGCAGAAATGGCACGTCTGAGGAAAGCTCAGTGTGGGACTGGCCACCGAAGTGGTCGTGATTCTGCACCAAGGCTGAATTTGGGAAAAGAGACTTTCAGTTTCAGAATTAGAATGAATTCCAAAGCAGCATGTCGTGGGACCTTTAAACTAGATGCATGGTTAGTGAAATGTCGAGCTTGAGAAAAATATCGTGTAAGTTCTGTCCATGTGATGAAAGGCGCCGAGCCACTCGTTTGTCCAGACACAAGGTGAAGTGAATGGAATGGAGAAGTCAGGGATTAGGCATGGACTGGCATGTGCCATGAAGAACCTAGAGACGTTCATACAGGGTAACCCCATCACTGTCTCCTTCGTCTATCCTCTCTCCTCACCGACACCATGGTTCCTGCACTGTTGTAAACTGCCAAGTAGACCTTTTTAGAGGTTAGGTCCTGTTGCTGATCCTTTGTAAGCACTTCATAAATGCTTTTGTCTATACAAGTGAAGAGCCTTAAGGTGTGCACTGTTATTCCCACTGCGGTTTAGCCATCGTTTGAATACTGTGTGATTAGGATGTACTTGTGCAATGCTTGTGGCTTCACAGAGGGCCTTTTAACTCGACGCATATTTTGGAATCGGCAATTCGTAGGTGATTATTTACCTGTTAACATTGTGATATTTGACATAGCAACTCTAGATGCCACGTGTGGGCTTATTGTTTGTCTTGTATGTGTCTGCAAGAAGCAGCCATCTTCTAAATTAAGCGTACAGTCAGCCTATACTGCCTCGTTAGCACAATGAATCCCGATAGAGCACTTCCATAATACGTGACAGTAGGAATACGTGATCTGCCCTGGGTTACTTTGCCAGCCTTTCCCCTTTAGCCATGGGGCCCGTGCCGGCCACAATTCACCGCTAGGAGCAAACGATAAAGAAAGTGGTGTAAAATCTGTTCAACGCTTGGCTGAATTGTTCTCGACTCATTTTCTTTTCTTTTTTTTTCTTTCTTTCTTTTTTTTTTTTTATGGCTTGCCCATCCACCGCTTTTACTCCGTTTTACTGTTCTGTGTCTGCCAAATAAGGACGCCCCTGCCAAATGTTCTTTTGCACTTCTATGTTGGGTTCTCACCACTGTGAAAGAGGCACTGAGAGCACTTAAGCAATGGCAGGATGAGTGTTGAGCTGAACTGCCAGACGACTGCCACTGTTGTGCGTGCGCGGAGTCGCAAAAATGAATGTGTACACAGGAAACACTTTGAGTATTGTTCACTGCTGCCGATGCTGTTAGATAAGCTGCGTTCACTGTGAAGATCTGCTCTGCTTCCCTGTGAAGACCTTCTGCGCACTCGGAACTGCGTACGTTTCATCACCGTTATTAGCAAATTAGGAACATCTCGACTAAAAATCTAAAAAGACACGAGAGTATTTCGACATAAATGCGGTTATACACATTGGGGAGTGCCGTAGAAGAATAAAACAAGGTGGTAGATTTTCCGTAGCGTACTTCTTATCGAGCTGGATAGTTTACTTCAGGCACGTTGTGTCCCAGTCGTTGTTCTACAGCCACACCTGCATTCATGCTACAAAGACATGAAGAATAAATAGTTTCTAAATTATTCACTGTCTCGTCTTTTTCTTCTTCTAACCCTAGATGTTGTAGCGAGCATTTTATTGCATCACATGTATTTTATTGTTCGGTATTGCACCACACTGGAACAGTCGCGGTTCTGAAGTCAAAACCTATTTAGAAACGTTTTTTTTTTCCAACTTTGTTCGAATACTTTGTCTAACTATAATCAGCAAATAATGAACAAAATGCAGTAGTTCCTTCGTAGAAACTATTTGCTTCGGTCACAGTTCGAAGACATTACCTTCTTGTCCTTAAGCAGCTGCATTGCTTTTTTTAAAAAAAAATACAAATATTTGACCATCTTCACCAGAGGCAGGGCCATTAATAGACTGCTTGTTGTGCTGGGGCACACACGAGCTTAGAGTGGCACAGTTGTACCCACCTGCCTGCCAATCAGTTGTACTGCGCATAAAAAAACAGTCTGTTAAACACTAGAATAGATCAAGTGATTTAACTCTTAAAGCTGGGTGGTGCTTTGCCACGAAGAATAAATTAACCCTAAAGGTTTTCTTTTATTAATTGCACTAATTAAACATGCATGCAGTGAGAAAAACCGCATGAAACTGGCTCTGACTGAACGTGTTTGCTGAATGCCACTCAGATTCTGGGGCATTATGGGAAATGGAGTGCCTGTAGTTCTGTTAGTGTTGCAGTCACACCTAAGACTTTTAGTAGTCGAGTTTAAGGCATTAAGATTTTTTCCCCCATCATACAAGGATGAAAGGAAGAAAAGAAGAATATTCTCTAGGCCATACAGATGTCACAGGCTCAACTGGACCCTGTTAGCATTCTCTACATGCTGCGATTTTGGATATTTTCCACACAAATTAAATGAGCTGTCAAAATCCAATTGCTTTTTCAACGTGATCGCTGCTCGTTTTTGACACCACCTTAGCAGGAAGCAATCCCATTAATGACTGCTGACTAATTCTTGTTGGGCACAATTTGCCGGCCCGCTGTACCCATCCATCAGTGGGAAGGGTTCACCATGGGACCACCACTGGCCAGATGCTGTTTGGGTTGTAGATCGTTCACAGCAATACGCTAGTTGATTGTGTCCACAGTGGCCTGAGAATTGTCCAAAAATAAGACCCAGGGGTAAAATTTTAGTGCTAAATTGTTGCTCTTTCAAAGATCAGGAAACTTTGTCTTGAATCTCATTTACGTTTCATTTGAATCAACTTTGTCTCATATGGTTTTTTTCCTGGAATTTATTCTGAGATTTACGCTTGAGGCTAAAAGGGTAACCCTCGGATTGCACTGAGAAGTTCGTTCGTTGTAAACCCAGTGTAGGGCTAAACCCGAGAGGCTCACAAAAATGGCACCTGAACGAATCCCCATTGTGAACACCAGGTGGCAGTAGATAACAAGCTTGCATGCGGTACATCCCCGGTGACTCAAAACGTAAACAGAAATGCATGTAGACAAATATTTTGTTTGTTTGTTGAATATTGCATCAGCATCAGTGGCTATTCCGGACAGGAGAGGATACCTTGATACTTGTCAGAAACGATTAATGCTGGACCGGTTTAGCATGTGACCAGTCATTTGAGCAAACCCATGCAGACATGTGGAGGACATGCAAACTCCAGAGAGCCAAAGTCTAAGGTTTGTAACTCTTTTCAAGTCACGTCGGTCTTTTAAATTTTTAGGTCTGGGAGAAAAAACATTCTTATTTACGCAGGCTTTTGGCTAGATTGATACTGGGACGCATGACTTGGGTCGGCTCTTGCCTCTTGGCCGTGTTGTTTTCTGGTTCTTCCCCTTCTAGTTATGCCGCTGTAGTTAGTGCTGCTAGAGTTTCATGCTGCACCTGGCATCTGTGATTGTCATAAGTAACTACATTTTCTCTTTTCTCTCAGAGCTGATGTTCCGGTACCAGTTCCAGCAGCACACACTTAGACGTTCCTCCACCTCAGGATTACTTTATCTCTAGGAACACTTCATCATCAGAACCCAGTCCCACCAGCGTGCAGGAACTCCCTCCATCAGTTAGTTATTAGGAGACGATGGGCCTCGAAAGAACTTACAGCTGAGGACTCATTATTATCTTAAATCTAGTTTGCTATTTAATGAAAGTTGTATTATTGTCTTGATTTTACTCTTAACACAACTTAACTTTCTCAGTTAACATCTGGGCCGCCCATGGAGGTCGGGTCTCTTTTTGAGTCTAGGTTCCTCCCAAAGTTTCTTCCTTCCACTTTCAGGGAGTTTTTTCCTTGCCACTGTCGCCCTAGGCTTGCTCAATTTGGGATTGGCCTTATAAGACCACGTAAGATTGTAAAGCCGCTTTTAGACAATGCTACGTTATAAAAAGCGCTATAGCAATAAATTAGACTTGACTTAAGGTCGGAATCAAAGTAGGTCCAGGGTTCAAATCCCACTTCTGCCACAGTTGGGTCCCTGATCAAGACCCTTAACCCCACAATTGCTTGGATTGTAAGATCGTATTGATTGTAAGCCGCTCTGGAAAAGGACGTCTGCTAAATGCCATAAACGTAGACTTACAGTAAGGAACAAACAAACGAATTTTCAGATTACAAAATGGTTCATCAGAAATTCTCTTTCGCCATGGGTTTTCTCCAGGTAGACATTCCAGAGACATGAGGTAGGTCAACTTGCGTCTCTAATGTGTCTCAGTGTGTGTGTGTGTCTAAGATTGATTACCTCCTTGCACCGGTTAGTCCTTGGTTTCCTGCAACCCTGCACTGTATTAAAGTGTGTATGAAAAGCCAGTGAGTGATCATGTCAGCAATCAGGTAATGAGAGCCAGAACGTGCTGATTGAAATGTGTATTTTATTTTAGTGTATATATTCCATGAAGGGCAGGAGGACTTTCTTTACTGTAGGTACCTTTGAAAGACCTTTTTCCCATCAAGAGTGTAACGTGGCTGTGGGTTCTAACTCAATATCACGATTGTGATACTGACCTCACTGCAGAGCTGTCCCAGTATAAAGTGTCCTGGAGAACTGGGGACGGACTGGAACTTGCAGGACTCTGTTACAAGGTCATTTGTGACACCTGATGGCCAAATACCTTCCTTCATTGAAGAACAAATATTGGCATGCAAAACTGTACCTGCCGCTCGTCATTGGAAGCTTCTCAGCCTTGCTCAAAGTGGTCATAAAGCAGGCCTTGTGAAATATTCAGCTCCAGAATTATCAGTACCCTTGGTAAAGACGGGTGAAAAGGTTACAGAAAACATACTCATACATTCATACATTCATGGTCATGCATTTATTTGCACTATTATTTTACACTATTATTTTGCCGACTGATCATGTCGTCAGAATTATCACAGGTCTTAGGTACTTTCTCATTCAGCTCAACCCACAAGATTTTTCTTCCCATTTGGGTCCCAATTTGGAAATACCCAAATTCCACATGCCACTCTCTTGGGGGTGTGCCTCCGTACAACTCATGGCCGCTGATTGCTGTACATCTTGCCGTACATCACTATAGATCCTCCATGTTTGATGGCATCTTGACTGTCCAGTGGGTTGGGGCAGTACGAAGATGATTCCTTTCTGACGGTCCTTTCCTTAGACACAGTAATTGTGTCCGGTCATGCTAGAGGTACCACTGGGACTCGGACCAGGAGCTCTCTCCCTGCTAAATAAACCTACATAGACTTTTGGATGCTGGTCAGCAAGACTAGATCAGTTTAATGTTCCATACTGGTCCAAGTTGGTTCATGCTTGCTAGTCCTGGTTTAGCTACGTTACCAGCAAAGTACCACCCCTAAGCCACAGGACTTACTACAGACACTTAACCATGCTTTAATAATCTGTATATCCTGTAGTGTTACTAAAGAAAGTTGGTTGGGTTACAGTCCAAATACATGCACCCGTTTAACGGATTAAACTAAACTGACCCGACCAAAGTGTACATATATATATATATATATAAAACAAGTTTCAATGTGTTCTTGTGTGTCTGTCTCTAAAATGGCCAGCGACTTTAAATACATACAAAAAAAGCAATACCCGTGATGGACCAGCACCATTATTTCACATGGCTCTCAATCTAAACAACAGTTATGTAAACTTCCTGAGGAAAATAAGTTTGACCTTTTGATGGAGTTTGACCTTCTCCATTCTGGCTACGACCCCGCCACGAAAGCAGTCAGTTTTTAATGTGTCTTCCACTGGAGTGAAATTTGGTTGTATTTAAAAAGTACTTTGTCTACGCTCACGTGTAACAAATTGCTCATGGGCGGATACTTGGTTAAAGATTAGGTTTACTATAACAAGCATCCTAAGTGCATTACAGTAGTCCACAGTGGTCAAACTGATCTGTTCCAAACAGCAGCTACAGTCTCCAAAGCGCCCAATAAAGAAAGGCATGTGAAACATTCTGCTCTGGATTTGCTGGAGGGGTATTCAGGCCTACAGGTGACCGGGGCCATTTTAATAATGAGAGAAGTGTTAACAAATGCTACAGCACTGAGTGACTGGGTGTGATGGCATTCAACTCTCGAGTCTCTGGCAACACGGCACAGATTTATTAACTTACTAATTACCACTCCATAATTCTCTTTTCCACTGATCTTAGTTCCAGTGTTTTGGGCTTTAGTATGGCGTAGTCGTTTCACCATGTTCCCTTTCTGGAAAAGTGGCTTATTTGTTGCTACCCTTTCAAAAAACGGCAAGCTTAAGACCAAGGGTTAATTATGCATCCCAATGGAGATGCTTGGTTCTGCTGTTGCTCGTGTAAGGGGAAGCTTTAGAAGCTGCTTGTTCTGCTTGTGTTCCGTGTTTTAAAACTACATACACGTGGCCTAGGACTTTTGCACAGTATCGTACGTCTGGATAACTGGTTGTCTGATAGAGTCACACAGTAAGGGTTGGTTTTTCAGAGAGTGACCAGCGTGTTTGTCATCTTCACTCTAGGCCAAGTCGGCTCGGACTTGTGAGCACGACCAACAAATATGACACACGGCTCTCAGTTTCCACAGTTTCTCTGGCCATTTAGCATGTCCGCCTAGAAAGAGACAAACTCTGATCTGGAGTTAGGTGAAAGACTAGCACATGACAATGTTCATTTGTGCCCAAGTGTCATGGTTTACAAATAATGGAATTCACAGAGCGATCTAAAGTGACTGCTGTCCTTGTTCCCTTCTATCCGAGGTGCTGGTGCTAAAAAAAGCACCACCCACGGCATCTCTTTACTGGCTTCCACTGCGTCTGGATTTCCTGCACAAAGTCTCCACACGGCTATCGAAAACACAAATGCCCTCTAGCACTTTGGACAAACAACTGCAAAAGAGCACTGGGCTAACTGGTCAGTGAAGCCCATATTATATTTTCAGTCTAAATTTATCAGCTTAGCTCACTGAAACGGAGAATATGGTGGTAATTAAAGAGTGTTTTCAGTGTTTTCAGGTGGAACTAATGGCCCTTCTGCATTAACAGAATAATCCTGTATAGTCGGTGGCTTCAGCAAATCATTCTCAGTACTTTACGACATTTACACAGTGGTCAAGGATCTTACTGCAAAACAGATTCGAAATGGAAATGGCCAATGCATTTCCTTATAATTAGTAACAGTGGCAAACTCATCTTTATGCAGATTCCTTAGGAGTAGCGTGGAGCAAGATAAAATAAATGAGACATATTTAAGATACACAACGCAAGCCACTGGTAATAGCTCCAACGTAAAGGTGATTCCAGTGGAGTTTGAAGTTGTGTGTTGGGAAAAAGGCAGTTCCAGAGATCCATGTTCTGGCTCTGATCTGGCCTCTGCACACGATAAGGATCACTGTAAATCAAGCAGCATAGGCAGTAATTATGAATCATCTAATAAAATAATTAAACTTAATCATTTTAAACTAATTTCTCAAAACGAATTAGTAACGCTTATTAAAACATCAAAGCCATCAACATGTATACTCGACCCAGTCCCAACT
>JAUZST010012664.1:0-13024 GCA_034779995.1 Parotocinclus haroldoi
ACCTCCTTAAGGCCCTATCTAAGATGTTTTACCTTTAACTTATTATTATTTTTGTACTTAACTATTGTAAGTCGCTTGTAATGTAATAATGTAATGTAGGTAGTTTCTCCTCCATCCAGCTGTGGATGATGAGAGATGTGATGTGGAACAGGCTTACATGTGGACTTAAATGCTAGTCCAAACAAGGGGTAACAAGAGACATGTGCATGTAATCGGAATGAAGGTGAGTCAGAGCGTGTCAGGTGTGTGCGCTGTGAATGCCGAGGATTGTAGTCCAAAGTGTGGGTTGACAAGATGGTTACTGCTCAAGTTCCAGGCCATTATGGGCTCATCATGGTGTCATGCCTATAATGATAACAAATATTTGGGTGATCTGAATGACATTCCTGAACACATGACATACAAATATGTATGTAAATGACAGTATGAATGTAAGTGCCGTGTTGCTCTGTATTGTATAATCTCAGTAAACTGTATATTCATATACTTAGTGCAGTTGAGCAGACAAAGAGTGGTTGCTAAGCAGTAACTACAAGGTTACCAATAACAGTGACACATGGCTTTCTTAAAATAGCTGGGTTTGTACATGTCTCAGAAGCAAAGTGCTTTAATTACAACGTTCCATTTGTTTTTCTTTTCATCATGACATTGTGTTCCAGTCTTTTCCAAGGGTGTCAATGATTTTGCAGCTTACGGCATAGAACATAATGTAGAAATGTATATATTCAAGTAGGGCAGGGACAGGGTTTGCGGAGCGAAACGTCCCTGGTTCATATCCCACCTCTGGCAAGGTGATGCTTTAGTTTTGTTTCTTAGCAGTTGTCAAGTCCTAGTGTGGCATTTGGGACTGAAATTAAAGAGGTTAAGCCATGGTTTCCTGGAACCATAAGAACCTAAAGAACACTGGGGAACTCCCAGTATTGTCCACCTTTTACACCTTTGAAGACTGAACAGGTCAACAAAATGTCCCTTGTAGTATTTCTCTCGTAGTGAATCTCTCTCTCTCTCTATCTCTCGCATTTCTCTCTCTTTTACTGTCTTTTATTATGTCTCTCTCTCTCACTCACATCCATCTCTCACTTAGGCTTGACTTATTTTGTATTCAGTTCGCTGTATCACTGCGTTCCCTCTCTGGGGTGCAGGGGACTGTTCCATCGATTGTGTTTTCATGCAAGAAAAGGTGAGTGAATGAGAGAGAGCGAGAGAGAGAGAGAGAGAGAGAGAGAGAGAGAGAGAGAGAGAGAGAGAGAGAGAGAGAGAGAGAGAGAGAGAGAGAGAAAGAGAGCGAGAGAGAGCACTAGCGCGAGAGCCCAGGCTTCCTATTCTTCCCAAGGGCGGCTGTGATCTGAATGTAATGAGTACAGTTAGAGGAGGATGGCAGATCTGCAGCCTCCATTCAGCTTGAAATCTCATTCATAAACATCAGGAGCTGCAGAGCTGACCAGCAGAAAGCAAGGGGAAGGTGTAGAAGTGCAAGGAACGGGCCCCCAGTGAACCGCTCAGCAGTGCAGTTTTTATTAATGAGAGGCAGCGAAACAGAGGTCGTGAGCCTGCATACAAAATAGGAAGTCTTCTATGTACTTACAAATGGTTATGTGCACACCCTGGTATTATTTTGTACCCTTCAGTTAAGTGGGGAAATACAGGGATGTAATCAGAGCGCATTAAGCACTGACTCATTCATACTCTGGCTGGCTGACAAAAGAGCTTGCAAATTCACCCATCCTTTCTTAGAGGTTACTGCAGATGGGAGTCACAGGTGCACATTACGCAACCCATCCGTAAGCGAGCAGACCCTAGTTTAAAGGACTCTGTAGCAACTGTGAATACCACAAATATTTCATTTAATAAAGATTATTTTGAGGTATGTGTTTTCTCAGTGTTTTCTCGGGCTTTTGCGTTACGTCGCTTTGCTTGTGCCTCAGTCACCGTTACACTTGACTGTTACCGCTGTTGTTTAGCAGCCTTTATAGAGGGGACACACCATTGTTACAATCTTGCAGTCCAAGAACCAAGGACTAACCAGAGGTGGGATTTGAACCCTGGACCTTCTCGTCCATAGGCCGATTTTCTAACCACTAGGGTACCATACTGGTATGGTCTCTCTTTCTCTCTCTCTCTTTCTCTCTCTCTCTCTCTCTCTCACACAAAACACAAAAGAGAAACTGTCTATTATGTGACAGCGCAACATACAGTATTTCCTGCTGTATTTACAACATGAGCAAGTATTTCAGAAGAGAGGGAAGAGAGGGAACTGAGCAACACACACTGGAATGAGAGAAGCCAGTGCACTTAACTTTGTAAATACATTTGTGTTTATATGTGTGTGTGGTTATTGCTCACCTTATTGCATTTTATTTGGCATCTTCTGGCTTCTCATGTTAGTGTAATGTAATAAAATGGTCTGAAGTTTAATTCGTATCTTAAAAGTTTAAACAAATTGTATGCAACACACAAGGTTCGTCACTTTTTCAAACAATATAGTGGCATGAGACACACAGTTTGCATGGATGCTGCCTCACAACAAGAAGGTCCCGGGTTCAACCCCAGGGTGGAGCGGCCTGGGTCCTTTCTGTGTGGAGTCTGCAGGTCCTCCCCGTGTCTGCATGGGTTTACTCCGGCTTCCTCCCACAGTTCAAGGACATGGGTTAGGTTAATTGGTGTCTCTAAATTGTCATTGACTTGTGTATGCAAACACCCCAGCCGTGTAACTGAAAACAGTCCCAAGCCCGGATAAATGGGGAGGGGTGGAGAAAGAAATGGCAAAACTACTCCACCATCCTGCCGAAATACTTCATGGATCACATCGATGACAGACAGAAATGTGTGAAGATCGACGATCCATCAAGTGACCGAAAGTTGGCCGAGACTGTACGGTTCATCCCATCCATCCAAGCTATTAAACAGGTCGTATTCCTTTAACATCACCATTTGTCGAAGGTTTTGTTGTCCGTGAATGATCTTTGAGCAAATGCTTCTCACTGAGAGCTGAAATTCCCAGAAGCTGAGGACGAAAAGATCACATATACCAAGCAGCATGTAAACGAGGTCCATTCCAGGAAAGAGAGTGCTAGACAATCATCGGAGTAAATGGAGTGTGTGAATGCTTTGTCACTTGCTATGCATGCACTATACTCCCTTAGGATTCACCTGCTTCTGTGAAATATTCTCCTACATACTCATCATGACGTAATGAGCAGTGTTACTGGATAGTTTTTAATTAGTTGAGCTTTTGACTCTTGTTAGAGCAGAAAATGCATAAACATTTGACTGCACTTGGCAGATCAATTTATCCACAGTAACTTCGAATTGGTTCCACGTATTAAGAGCCTTGTTCAAGGACCCAACAGTGGCAGGTTGAAACCTCAACCTCACCAGCAGTGCAGTAACTAAATGTAGTAATCGCCCTTACATTTGTTGTTTTAACAATGGTGTGATGACCATATAAAACATGTCTTCGACAATTGGATTCGAATGCATGAGTAGAAGTGGGCATCTTGCAGTAGCGGACAAATGGCGAGACTTAACACTACTGCGCTGCACCATCAGCTGTAAGTTGGCTCAACAGTGCCCCCAGTAGGAGAAAGAAAACAGGACGATGCTCTCTTTTTTTTGCAGCAAAGCCAATGTTTTCTTTGTTAGGCTACTGATTCTCATGGATTCGAAGCCTGTTCGGACACAAGGACAAAAAGTAGCACTAAATCACTCACTCAGTTGCGTCTTCTCTAGCAAACCAGGGTGCCAGTGGGAACCAAGAAAGACCAGGAATACTATGCCAAGCATAAGGAACAAGGCTGGTACTTGCTGCTGTAACATACAGAGGTGATAGTAGATTTTGTTGTATTATCAAACTGCAGCAATAAACGTGCAAAACGTGTTTAGTTGATACTTTGTGTGGTGTTTTTGCTTCAGTGTGCATGTCTTTGCTTCAGTCGATGGAACATGCACCAGTTAGTTTGAGATCATATCTCATTTAAGATCATATCTCATTTAAGATCATATCTCTGCTCCACATGACTGAAGTCGTGAGTGTGACCGTGTGTCTGAAGTGTACATTGATACTCTCTCTTTTATTCTCTATTTTCATTTTCATTTCTCTTCATTGGGAAGCTTCTGCACCTGCCACATGCTGTTCTGCCATTAATACCTGGGTGAAGGAAGGCCAGTCAGTTAGAACGAGAGAGTCGTTGATTCAGATTAATTCTCAGGACCGCAAACCTCATGTCAGCCCCTGACACAGATTTCCAAAGCCCCAGCTGATGCTGTACATACTTAAAACTACTGTACTAATGCGCCATCAGTGCAATTTGGCCCAACAGTGCCCCCGATAGGAAAGAGAACTGAATGCAGTGCTGCCTTTATAGCAGCTCAGCCAGTTTTCTTTATTACTGATTCGTTTAGGATCCAACACGTGTTCAAAATCAGTGGGATAGACAGGATGTCACCAGCCGTACGCCACTTCAATCACTCACTCTCTCTCTCCCATGGTGGGGAACTAATGGCAAAGGGAGCAGAAGGGTGCCAGAGGGAACCAGGTAAGTAAGTGTGCATTGAGCTTGTCAGACAGATAAACAGAGTCAAGGAACAAACCTGGCACCCTGCTTCTGTTTGGCACCCAAATTTCAAGCATACATCCTTTATCGTTAATTCATTTATTAATTTCCAACACCCAATAAATCTGGGTTGTGGGGGGTTGGACCTACCCAGGACCTATCACAGGACGTAAGGCAAGACCCAATGGACTTTATCCTGTCCAGGATTGGTTCCTACTTTGTGCCATGTGCTGCCACATAACAGTTTGGTGATTGACTTCTATCCCTTACTGGTTGACAAATTATTTGTATGTAAGAAGTGATAGTAATACATTGTTGCCGTATACTGAATATAATCACAAACCCATTACTGCACAGGAAAAGTATTGTTTACACTGACACCCGGTGGCTGAAATGTGCAACTTCAAGTATTTCCGCTGTACTGAGCATTAAATCTAAAATCCTATAAAAAAGACCAAAAATACAGAGATGTATGCATACGTTGTTTGCATTTTTAAAGTTCACAAACTTTCGACTAGGCATTTATGTCATTAATTAGCTGTTCTTATCCAGAGTGACAGAAGCTTACAATATAAGCACCTATATATTAATGGATCTAACAGTAGCAGCTTAGCAGAGGTGGGATTTGAACACTGGACCTTCTGAGCTTTAGTCAAGGACCTAAAGCACTAAGTCTCTAGGCATAACACAAGAGCAGATATCAAAAGGAGGTGTACTGACAGCCAGCACTCTGACAGTGATAAAGAGGCAGATAAACTGTCAACATCCTGTTTTTGCAGTTTTAGCCAAGACTGTAATGCACTGCCTCTACCTGCAGGAAGTAAACAACTCATTATAATGTTCTAGAAATGTGATTCATTACTATAATTTCTGGAAGAAATGTAGTTCAGTTTATAATAATTTGCCCAACAGCCTCAAGTACTGGTTTCTCCTGTTTGAATGATGCCATATCCTGAAACTACAGGCAGTTAAATCAGTTATAGAAAGAAACATGAGCTGCTCTGTGTAATGTGATCTGAAGGACTTGATTTGATAGCATTGCTTAAATAAAGGGCAACCAAGTTACAGACGGAACTCTGTCCATGGAGGGAGCTGACAGAACAGAGAACTTCTCACAGTGGGACATGGGAATGAATCACAAAACATCTCCGAACTCCAAACGAAACCGAACTCAAGTCTTACCTTGCCAGAGGTGGGATACAAACCAGAGAGTTCTTGTTCTGCTTCATATGCCAGAGCCGGGTTTGTCCGGGTGAAGGTCCTCTTTCTATTTTTCTAACTTTCATCTGTGTCTAAGTTTATACCTTAAAAGGAGGCCTGTTGAGTCTCAGACTTTGCTGTGTCATGGGACTGGGTCTGTAGTGGGCCTGATCAGAGGCGCTCTGCATGTGTGCCAGCTATAAATTCTTTTTTATTATGAAATGTTTTTATAATAACATTTTATAACATAATACCAACAACAACAAGAACAATATTTATTATTAATAATAATTATTCTTATTGTTGTTATTATTATTGTTGGTAATAACAATATTAACAACAACAGCAAAAATAATAATAATACAATAATAATAATAATAATAATAATAATAATAATCTATTTTCATAACAAAGCTAGTCATTTGCCTGCTAAATCCCATAAATGGAAACTGAACTTTCAGAATTCTCTAATTCTTCTCAAACCAAGCTATAAGATGAGGAAAAACTGTGATATGATGCATAACAAAGCCATATGAAAAACCATTTTATTATTACATGTACAGAGATTTCATACACACAGATATGAGAATATGAACGAAGCTTTTCTACAGGTGAAGT
The DNA here is from genome assembly GCA_034779995.1 of Parotocinclus haroldoi. Lineage (NCBI taxonomy): Eukaryota > Metazoa > Chordata > Actinopteri > Siluriformes > Loricariidae > Parotocinclus > Parotocinclus haroldoi. The sequence continues at coordinate 6,372 of JAUZST010012664.1, forward strand.
GACGTCCCTCCATCACGCATTTTTGGTTTGTTTTAAAGCACTCATCAGATCAGATCTACAATGTACTTAGTGAGTCAAGTTTTATCAGGTGCCACTGCGTACGTGTGGTCATCAAATGTTCTTGCTCATATACACAAATATACAGGAAAAGACAGCAAGTAAACACAACAGCTAATATATCATTCCGATCATCGCTGAATAATGGAATCATAAAGGAAACACTGATTTATGTTGGCTGATGTATGAGTGTGAGAACACTTACTGCAGAACACTGGAACCATTATAACACATATTAAAGACCCAACCTGCTAAAACTGTCCTGTGATAAGACAGTGTTAAGTTTTCTTTTACTGCTGCAAGTTTACGCGTGCATCGTTCTAGAGCTAGGCACGATAGCTTGCTAGATTACACTATCGATACGCTACTGGTATGTAACACACCGCTGTGTTATTTAAAAACAAAAATGCTTTACGGTTGCATTCCTCTGCTTTGCCCAGTCATCACCCAGCAATGGTGCAGCCAGGAATCCAAAGAGAGCATAATTGGCACTGCTGTCTGGGTAACTGGAAAGTCAAGGTACATAACCGTTGTTAATTTCCAATATGAAGCTTAAGGGATATTTCATTTATGAGCAACTTTATTTTTTACTCAACTAAATATAATTTGGATAGGGAAGCAAAACCATTTTGCATTTACAGCATTTAGCAGACACCCTTATCTAGAGCGACTCATGTTCTTCCTAACAGACAAAACGTCATGTTAGTACAAATAAACAATAGCCCAAGAACACAATCCTACCCAAACCTAAATTACTTACCCCTCCCAGACACAGTTTTCAATGTTTAACCTCTTAATTTAAAGTAACCTTTTATTATTATTATTATTATTAGGTTCATCATCAAACGTCGCTATCTGTGCCATTAAAATGTATCCATTTCAGCGACACACACACACACAAGGTTACAACTATACACAAGCGTCTCTCAAGACTAATCGTATATATACTTGGGTCGATGCCAGTGTAGAGCAATCAATTAACCTAACACGCATATCTTTGGACTGTGGGAGGAACCCGGAGTACCCGAAGTAAACCCGCACAGACATGGGGAGAACATGCAGACTCCACAAAGAAAAGGACCCAGGGTGCCCCGCCCAGGCACTGAACCCAGGATGTTCTTGCTGTGAGACGGCGGTGCCACCCACCGAACCACACCGATTAATCCTAAGTTTAATAAAAGCTGACTTTACTGTTACTAGATATGTGAACCACAGATATGCACTATTTTATTACGGTGCAAAAAATACATAACTTGGGTCCGTAATATGTATACTGCTCCCAAAAATTACGGGATATTTCATTTGGAAGTATCCCCTTATTTGTTTGAGCAGTGTATATAAGTCACCGTCTCGTACACAAAATCTCTCAACCCCTTTCTTCCCTAGAATAATGATAATGTTGCTCAGATGGACTCATAAACGTTAAAGACAGGTCAAAGTCATATTTACAATAATACAGCAATGGGAAGTCATAAAAAGGCTAAAACATGCTTAAAAGTGCTTCCCTGGGGCTTACCAAGAACAAGAAAATAGTTACATGGTCCTAAGATTATAACACAAACGCACTATGTAAATATGGTGCGTGTCATACACGGGTAACGTATAGAAATACTCTTAATGGCTAAAGATGAATATATATATATGTGTGTACAGAATTCTTAAATTATTACCTGAATACACACTGAGTACAGTGTAGAGTAAATGTCACAAAGCCGCACACAATGCAACAAAGAGTTACAAATGGAAATAAAACGTTACTGGAGCCAGCAAACCTCATACATGTCACTTTTTGACCTCAAACACATTCACTATCACAATCAAATCGCTCTACACAACATCCACCCACCCACCAATGCACACACCATAGACTGTAATAAAATAGCAGAAATATGATAAAATAAGCATAATAATGTAAGAAATTAATCTACAAAAAATATCACCGTTTAGGACCCCTAGAGCAGGGGGGTCGAATAGTTACGGTCAGTGGAATTGACCTGGCTAACCAAGCACTATAACAAATGATGGTGTGCAAAAGTCTTAGGCCACCATTAGATATGTTATAGTAATGTTTATAAGTGAGCGTATAAAACTATTTCTCTGTCTCTTTATGAGAATAACAGAGGAAAGTTTAGCAGTATGAAAACAGTATACAGTGGCAAGTATTTAATGTGACCTCCAGTTATACTTGAGCACTATCAGCTTCATCAGGATGACGTCAAGCTGACGTCTGATTCTTTTTTTTAGGGGTATCGGCCAAGAAACCACTTTTTCAGACGAGGAACAGGGTGAAAAGGCTAATATATGCTAAATCTCACAAAGATTGGAAATAAGATCAATTGAAAAGAGCATTATGGAGTGATGAACTGAAACTGAAACTTTTGGGTCCAATTTCTGACAATATGTTACATATGGTCATTGAACCATTGCTGAAACAACAATTCTAATTGTGTCCTAAGACTTTTGCACAGTACTGTATACACCTGAGAGTCTGAAACCATCAGTTTGACGACAACCTCTGATAGACCTCAAAACGTACGATCCTTAAAGGTAATGCAACTCCTCCTCCTCTTCTTAAAAGAGGTATTCCTCTAAATTTGGATCATTTTTACGAAACACGAGAAACAATTATACAATACCCAATTCACACCATTTCTTTAATGAACATAAAACATTTAAAAACAATCTTATATCAGAGAGATTTGTCTGTCGGTAAAAACGAATATTGAAAGCTACCAGGATGACGCTGCGGGAAAGTCTGTAGATTAGTACTGAGTGGACCATGGGGATTAAGGGCAGTGGTGTCCACTGTGCGGTAACGGTTTAGTTTAGCAAACCCTCCGTCACACAGATGCTACGCTCGGCTCAGGTTATCTACCCGTGTTTTGAGTGTGGGAGTGAAAAAGCACGACATCACAGTCCATACTGAAAAACTTGGGTCCTCAGGAGTGGTAGTACTTGTCGTTATAGCGGTGGATGGTGACACAGCCATGGTAGGAGATGGGGCGCGGCATGGCTGCTACACCTGTGATGATGCCCGTGGCTGGGTCATAGCACAGGATGGTGTCTGATGCCTCCCCGCTCTCGCCTCGTCCCCCCAAAATGTAGATCTTTCCATTACAAACCGACATCCCACAGCTCTCCTAAAGACAGACCAAAAGAGATGGTTACATTGTATGACCTGGCTTCACCTATCATTACCAGATGCTAACCCCTCGGCTTAATGAAGTACCTGTTTGCTGAAGGTCTGCACCACGTGCATCCAGTAGTCCTCAGTGGGGTCGTAGCAGTAGATGGATTTGGTCAAACCGCCAGACACATAGATGAGGTTGTTGAGTGAGACGGCTGTGATGCAGCGTTTAGCGATGGGGATGTTGGCCCTCAGCAGCCAGCAGTCTGACTCTGGATCATAGCACTGGACCTGAAAGAAGACACACAATAAACGGAACAGGTCTATATTACTAAAATATTTGAGTTTGTTCCCAGATACCCGTTTGACTGTTTGTGTGTCCTATGTCCTACGTCCTACGTGTGTGTGTGTTCCCGTTACCTGTTGACTGCGTGTGTGTGTCCTACGATGGATTGGCACCTTGTCTAGGTTTGCTTCTGCCCTTGCGTCCAGAGTTGCCGGGTGGGCCGCGGCTGGCCCGTGACCCCGTGTGGATTGAGTGGAAGATGATGGATGGATGGATGGTTTGTGTCTTCTATTTCCTTCTTTCCCCTTTCTTTCTTGTTTCGTGTCTTTCTAATTGCAAACTAATTTCTAGGGCTAAGTGGCTGACTTCTCTGTCTGCACCTGCGCACCCCTGAACTTCTCGTCTGCCAACTTGTTCTCATTTGCAGAGCCTGGCCGCTGGACCCTTAAGTTACCTGCACAGTTGCGCACTAAGCTGGAATGTCCGCTTGTCTCTCTGTTCCTGCCTCTGAACCTGACCCGAGGCCTAGACGGTACATCACATCAGTCTTCCACTTTTCCTGATCCCATCCTATAAGAGAGGCTCTGGATTTCTGGACCAGTTCCTGATCTGTAGCTGCCACTACCTCAATCTGATACTCTTTTACTAGAACTGAAGTTGGTTAAATAAACCTCTGGTTGATCTTGAGCCTATCTTGCATATTTTCTGAGCTAGAGTTGGGCCTGTAGCCTCCAAACATTTGGGTTCACTTGTGTTTGTACTCGCAAACCTTACCAGAGGCATTAAGAAAGTATACCACCATCCTAGCACACCACTGTGGATACCAGAGTGCTTCTAATTGGTGAATCCGCCTTGTCTGAACACGCTGCAGATTGGTTGATTGGGTGCGTCTTAGAATAGAAAGACCAGACAGTGGTCTATCTAGGAGGAACTGACAAAAGTGGAGGATGGACATGGGGAGCATCTTGAGTTGGTTCCCCAATGGAGATACACACATTCTGGTAGCAAGAATCAGTTGGCAACCATGAGACCAAAACTTGCTAGAAATAAAGTCGGGCAATTGTATAATATGAAATAATCCACTGGCTGGTTTGCAGTTCTGGCAGGTCACGAAGGTTCAATTTGCCTACGATAGGTGGAATGTAGTCTTATAAAGAAGCTTTGTGTTTGGGATAGTGTAGATTAGGAAGGGTCAGAGTTTGTGAAACGAACCACAGACACATACAGCGTCTATTTCTGTCCCCCTCCTTCACTCAGCTGGAATGAGACCAGATACAGAAGAAGGACTGGGGGAAGGGTGATAAGTTCCTGCAAAGAAGCAGCCATCGCATAACGGCACCCACACAATCAACGCTGTACATTCTAAAGTGATGTGCCTTAGCAAGACCGGAAAAACAGAGAAATAAGCACACAAAGAAAGACTCTGCCCACTGCTCCCATGTCTGAACATGGACTCACGTCATGTCCCAATTACTGTAATTACAAGCGTCCTACTTTGAAAACTGTTGGCATCTTTGACAAACTTGTAATTATCAGCTGGAAACTTTGCTGATGGCTTCATCATAGAAACTCATCGTTACTTAACTTCAGCCACCACCTTATTAACAGTTTATTTATAGATTCATACATTGCTAGGGTCAATTAAAAGGAGCCAATCCACCTATTGTTATATTGTGCGAGAAAACGCAGGAACTGCAAAAAAACCCAGAAGAAGTGAGAACATGCCAAAATCCTCTAAGAATCTACTCACCAAGGCTATGCAGCCCCAAAGTAACTGCAGCATTCATTATCAATCACATAACACAACTAATATGCCGTCAATAAACACAGGATTTGTATAGTAAAGTGCAGCTCAGCTTTTACAACAGGCAGCTGTGTGATCTGAGGGAGGCAGAGTTGCACAGCGCAGACAAAAGTGTCAAGCATGCCAAGGGACATTGTCCCTATTAGTCTGATCAACCCTAACCCCACCGAATGTATGACTGAGGTCATTTAAGACTGAGCAATGCCGTTGTTCTCTGCTTCACCTTTGTAGAGGTGAAGCTGGTATGGTAAGCTAGACCTCTGTCTGTCTGTCTGTACATTGTGTTCCTGCCATTTCTTGAAAAGAAAATGCTACAGAAAGAAAATCAATTTTGAAGAGAAACTGAAAATTATAAACTGAAAGAAACTCCAGGTGAACAGAACAGTTAAATTCCAAACAAACCCACTGTTCATGGGTTCAGTGACAGCGTGCTTGTTTAACACGTGTTTAACTGATGATTAAAGCACGTCCGCAGTCCTCAGTTCAGTTTTGCCTCAGGGTTTCCTTGTTTCCTTTTCTATGTTTTGATGTTAGAACTTCAAACGGATCATTTCTTTGTTCTCTGGTGGTTCCTATTTTCTATATTCCTTCCATTTTGTCTGTTCAGATGTAGAGGGGTGATCTCTCTCTGCCTAACTAATATCGCTATATCGCCACTTAGAGGGAAGGTGACAGAGCGCACACCTGGTAATCGCATGATTCAGGGTTCAAGCTCCTTGAATCGACTCAGTGAGAACATCTGTGCTGCCATGCCACTGTCCTGTACCCCTCATGGACTCAACAGTGGCACCCTGGAGCTTCTGCTCCATAGCCCAGTACTATAACCTATTAACCCAATAGTATTATCATTATCATTATTATTTGCATTATTTGCCCACAGAACAATAAACCCACTCATCATGCATACATCCATTATATACACATCCAGCTTTCCATCCATCCATCCATCCATCCGTCCGTCCATCCATCCATCCGGCCGGCCAGCCAGCAAGCCAGCCATTTATTCATTATAACACACAATTCACAAAAATTAATAGATATTTCATTTTGAAATAATTATTTTAAGCAGTATATATATATATATCTGTCTACATATTCATCCATCTACACTTTAAGTCCTAAGCCTCTATTTGTTGTTTTAGCAATGGTATAATGTTAATTTATAACAAACTGTCGATGATCGGACCCAAACAAAAATCAAGCTTTTTTTTTTTAAATACATCAAATTTAATGGTGGCCCAATACAGTGCTGTATTTACCAATTTCCCCATTATTCTATTTAAACATCATATTCGCATCCTAGCCAGGCGGAAATGGCCCATATATCAGTCCAATTACCTGTCTACAAATCATCTCTCTGTCTATCTATGCACAAATGA
>JAUZST010012664.1:13034-36166 GCA_034779995.1 Parotocinclus haroldoi
ATGACACACATACTCGCCGATGCCGTACATCAACGGTACATTGCATTGTTACTGTAACCAAACAATGAAAGACAGAATGTATCTGGTAAATAAGTAAAATTTACACCTTAATTTTTTATATTTTTCCTGGCTTCAATCTGAACTGTAGAAGAATTATCTGCAGTCTTCCCCCAAACATCTGCTGCAGAGAGTTCCTCTCCACACTGCCACCTGGAGAATATATCAACTGTGGCCTGACAGATCCAGGTCATACTGGCCTTACAGCACACTGTCACCAGGGGGCAGCACTGAAAGCATTTTTCTCATGATAAACACAATGCTGGGCTGAGACACTTATTACCGGGCAAGGAAAACAAAACAATTTGGGAGCAGGAACAGAGAAAGGCTTTGACTGTCTTGTGGTTTTGGATGTGCGCTCTTCTGGAAGCACTCCATGAAACATTTACACACTGAGTTTTTTTTTCCCATGAAACATCCACACTATATAACTATGGTTATTAAACAAGTAGTCACGCAATATTATAACTATTAAAGGAAAATACTTTTCTTTCTTTCTTTCAAACATAAATGTAAAAGAGGCAGTGTGTCACCGTTTGCACCAAAAAGTACTAGGGTCTAATCTAAGAAACCACCCCCATGAGAACTTCTCTAAAAACTACATTCGTTCCTGGGTCGTTTTTGGTTTGCATTCAGACTGCCAGTAGGAATGCAGTGTGAGTTGAGAGAACAAAGAGACGCACCTCTGACCACAACATGATATCAAAGTCAGAATGATGATTACACATAATTACCATATCAAGTAATCATTTCTGTGAGTTATAACAGAGAAGTTCAAAGCAAAGTCAAAATCAGACGTAATAGAAGTAACATCTCAGCCTAAAACCTTTTTTATACGCTGCTCACAAAAATTAGGGGATCTCTTGTGGTTCAAAAGTTATCAACTCAAAACTTTTGTTGTTCGTCACAGATAACTAAAGATGGAATTGATGATTCTGATGTCCGGGAAACGCAGCAGCCGTATCATAAGAGGATCCGACAAGAACTGCTGGACAAACTGTCCATGCCCCCATCACTCTCAGTGAGTCGGGTGACCATACACCCTACTGAACAATCAATGTGGGGGCACTCTCGTCCAGTTTGACATGGTTCTGTTCATTAATATATCACGTGTTACTCAATCACTATAAGTTTGCATCTCAATTTGCAATCAATCAAACAGCTTGCTTTGGCGTTTCATTTGCTTTTCTGATGATCATGTTTAATGAAATCAGATCAAATGCTTCTTTTTTGAATGGCTTCATATTCATTTTGAAATATCCCCTCATTATATAAACAGGTATATCGGGAGTTTCGTGTTATTTGGGTCACATGTATACGGGAGGAAAATGTTGATGCATGTTTAGTTATCTCTGAAAATCAGGTTTTGCCTCTTGCTTCTCGAAAAAGAGCAAATACTTTGTCAGTGATATGTGGAGTCATGGTAACGAGCAATCGAACATAAAAGAAACACAATAGCATCTAGACTAAACATGCCAGGAAAAGAAAACAATAGAAAGCTGTCAATAAAGAGCTATGGGAGTCCAAGTTATGGTTGTGTGAATGCAAATAGATACTATCATTCACTTAGGGAAAGTTCTCCAGTCTGGGAAAATTTGAAAAACGAAATTAGAAATGTGTAGTTAGATATTTTCAGACAGAGGTCATTAAATATAATGTTATGTAAGACAAAAACAAAATTACAAGATGCTCTTTGCAATGTGAAATCAAGCTGGGATTCCATGGATCTTCAAACATTACATACACTTGTCTGAGAGTTACAGCTCACCTTATCGGAGCAGGTGTTGTCGTCAGGGCCTCCTCCAATAACAAACAGCTTGTTGACGCAACCAGCCACAGCCGGGGAGCTCACTGCCTCTTTCATAGGGGCCACCTCAGTCCAGCGATTTGAGAACGAGTCGTAACACTCCACACTGCTGAGACGCGACTGTCCGTCATAACCACCCACTGCATAGACCTGCATGAAAAACAGCATGAACGGATTGGGTTACTGCGCAACTACAGGGACCCCGATTCAGCTGTGCCTGCTGCCTGCGTGTGATTTGGTTTGGTATTTACATGTTTACTCAGGCCTTGCAACCAGAGTTTGAGCCTCGAGTGACAAAGCATTTAGAAAAGATAAATGAATGAATGGGTTTGGGTTGGAGTGATTGGACTGCATTGCATTTAGCTAGGGCAGTACGGGGGTTCGGTGGGTAGCACCGCTGCCTCACAGCAAGGAAGGTCCCGGGTTCGATCCTAAGGTGAAGCGGTGTGTGGAGCCTGCATATCCTCCCCGTGTCAGCGTCGGTTTACTCCAGTTACTCCAGGTACTCCAGTTTCCTCTCACGGTCCAAAGACATGCATGTTAGGTTAATTGGTGTCTCTAATGTGGCCCATAGTGTGTACCTGTCTGCGTGAATATGTGTGTGTGTGTGTGAACGATGATGGATTGGTGCCCCGTCTAGGGTTGTTCCCGCCCAGAGTTGCTGGGTGGGCGCCGGCTGGCCAGTGACCTCGTATTGATTAAGCGGAAGATAATGAATGAAGTAGATTTAATATAATGAGTTCTCCGCAGTAAGTTATTTTATTTAAGTCCAATTATCAATGCCCATATCAGCGCCCAACTGCAGTAGGCCTTCTTGTAGGTAATGGGAATGGGATGGTTATGAATAAGAGGGTGCAATGTCAGTTCCTCTTGACTGCATCACAGAAAGGACTTCAAGAGAAAACTCAAGCTGTAAAGCCTATTTTATAGCCCGATGTCAACACGCCTTAAAAGTCTTCAAAAGGTTCTAAAAAACAGTGTGTGCTTATACCTATTATTACAGCCCGTTTAATCCTGGGCTCCAACACACTGTTCTGAAAGTTAATTACTCATCCAGGATTACACGTTCCTCTCTAATAGCGCATTGTAAACTTTTATTGATCTGTCTGTTGCCCTTGAACCGTGAGTCAAAACACACCTGAGGCACTAATGATCTGTTCCTGCCATACGCGGAGGACGTCGGCGAGCTACAGCGCGGCACGGTAAACATCATGACGCTAGCGGATTACAACTGAAAACTGGTCGAGCTGGAGGCGACGTTTTACCATGGAACGGTAACGCGGCTCTCACGCGAGGCTACATACACACGATCAACAAAGAATTAGAAGGAATGTCGCTCAGTCCCATGACATTCGTATGGACACGTTGTGCATAGGCTGTTAGACAAACAGGCTAACTAGCAATTCTTTCCTAATATATAAGCAAGAAAGAGGCAGTATTTCATCAGACATATCACACGCCTCAGGTCTTGTTTTTCAAATCAGGAGCCAGTCTGTGTTTATGCTACCAAAGTCTAATCAAGTCTAATGATTCGGTTAACGTACTTGAATAATGATTAATGGCTACCGTTAGCCCACGATGTTGCTATTTTGTCATTCTCTAAACCATCTCAAAATCAAATAAGTCACCTGAGATTTACACACTAATTTCACCCCAGTTGTTCTAAGGGTGAGTTCACACTTTTGAACAGATTCGGTTCCATTAAAACAAACCCTGGAGCGATTTGAACAAGGGTGAACGCTGCCATCCAAACCTTTAACACCCAAAAATGTACCCCCCATACGGCCTGATTCTAATGCGATTCGATTGATGTCGGGACCAATGACCAAAGAGGCTTAAACATACCAAACATGCCGATCGCTGGTGACGTTACAGGAAGCGACCCTAAAACCACAATTTAACATGAAGTCTATAACTATAACTGCTCACAAAAAAGAGGGGATATTTCAAAATGAAATATCCATTGTAAAATATGGCCTAATTTTTATGAACAGTTATAAAAACAAATGTGTTTTTTGTGTTCAAAATGAAGGATGTCCTGATACTGTTTCTTATACGTATATCGTAGGTGCTGTTTGTGAGTTATCAGCCAATAAAAATGGCAGAACATATTAAGAAATCTCACAAGCATGTCTAGGCCAGAAGTTTGCACAGAAGCTGTCTAATCAGTACAAGATTTTATTCACATGACTTTTGGTAATGTATGTTAATCCTCTAGCACTGCTCGACTGGTTCCCCCGTCTCAGAGGGGAAAAGGAAGGCACTTTTCTAGACTCTTCTCTGTTTTGGCTCCTAATTGGTGGAATAAACTTCCCCTCAATGTTCGATCAGCTGAGTCTCTGGCTATCTTCAAACGTAGCTTGAAGACCCATTTATTCTGCACCTACCTCAACTAAACCCCCAACCCTCGTCTTTCTCTCTCTTAAAAAAAACACAACCAAAATTATATTCTTGTTTGATTCCTTATTATTAAGAATGGATTATGTTACTGATGTCTTACTCACTTTTCTAAGTCGCTCTGGATAAGGGGGTCTTCTGAATACTGTAAATGTAAATGTATGTTGGTTTGATGTTAAAGAGCGTCAGAGTGAAGTGTGTGAACTGCGCATGTGGCCCAGCAGGTAAGATACTGGCCATGAACTGGGAAGTCCAATTTCAAATACCGTCTCTGCCAAACTGTTGGGTCCTTGAGCAAGGTCCTTAACCCGCAATTGGTCAAAGTTTAATGTAAGCGACTCTGGATAAGTTACTTGACCGCTAAGCCAAACCAGGACTAAATGTGACAATCTGGACCAAGTTACAAGTATAAACACACCTCAAGCTAAACTTGGAACATTTCAAAAAGATAATTTACTACTGGCAGTACTAATATTACTACTAGTTTAAAAGGCTGGACTCTACTCGTTAGACTTCTTTATTACCTTTTATGAAAGAGCACAAAGCTTTTGGATTTCCAAAATAAATGTGGCCATCCAAGTTATAATAATATTAAGCAACCAGCAAAAAATACTGCACCTACATTTTTGCAGACCACATATTCTGTCTGAAATATTAAGTTTTTGAGCGTAGTGTTTACCTTATGATTCTCCATATGATGTATATTATTATTCTAATTTAGTTTTTGAGGGGAGTGTTTACCCTATTATTCTCCATAGAGTGTACATTTGGCTCAGGTTTTGCTGAGTGCTCTCAAATGGGTTAGCTCAGCGGCTAAGATTCTAGACTATTAATCACAAGTTTTGGATTTCAAGTTGCTACTTTTGGGGCCCCTTGAAAAGGATTCATGACTCTACTGCTTAGCTCGAAGGAAATCAGGTAGAATAATGGAGTCTGTTAAATTCTCCAGCATTCATCATCCTCCTGTAACAACAAACTGCATCTGAATAAGTTTGGACGGGGGTGCTAACTGCCCTCATTCTGTAGAGGAGCGTGAGCTTGGGTAACATCAGTTTAACAGGGGGGTAAGAGCAACCCCATTCTTTCCACCCAAAGATCAGTGCCAACCGGGCTCCCAGCCACTGTCTGTTAATGGTACCACTGTGGCTTAAACAATAACTCTAGCAGGAAAAAGAGCAGTATCACTCTAGGACATGACTATATTATTCTGCCAGTCACCCAGCATTCTTGGATTTTACCACATTGGTATTTGTGCTCAAATCCTGGATGGATATATAAACTTAATCTGTGAGTCAAATCAATCACATTTCAGGCTTAATAAATGGTGGTGCACAACCTCGTCCATCATGGTCTTATGAGCGCTGGACAAATTACAAGATTTTTTAATATAAGGACTTATTGGACTTAGAAAGAAAAGACCAAATTAAACAGTGAACCAGCTCTGGAGAATGAAACGTTTACTGGCACAGAGCTGGGCACCACCAACACCATGTTGTGAGCTGTTATTGCACAAGCAGCCCTTGTTTGCTCACAACAATGATTTGTTAAAACATGGCTCTGAGCCTGTTCTGAAATTCTAGCTCCCTGGAGCCAAAACAAAGCAGCGCTGATCTTTCACAACAGCATGGGTACATCTGCCTTTCCCATGTCATATCCGGTACACAATCCATCATTTGGTTGACATTTGACAACAGGTTCAGTACCACACTGTGTAATTATGATTAGTCACCTTTCCGCATAAGAACTGTGATGGAGATCAATCAAAAATAAAGAATATGTGGGACAAACTAGAGTTGACTCTAGCTCTAGCTCTTTGACCAAAGAGCAAAGTAAACAACTTTAAGACTTTAAAAAAGTGAGAGAAAAAACACGTCGTGGAGCAAGTGGTAGCATGACGTGAAGATACAGCTTTAAGTAAGATATAGATGATCAGACAGAAGATCAGACAGTCGGCGCTGACGGTGCCAAAGCGTCTAAAGGCTAAATGAGTTTAATTATACGTAACAAAACAACAGGAACTACACTTTTTGCACTGCAGGAAATGCCAGCAATGTCTAGGCAAAGTGCATCAAAAATGAAAGAGCTACATAAAAGAAGCATTATATCCTGCCACAGCAAAGACACGCTGTTTCTCACACCTCTCTCCCTTTTGTTTATGATAAACCCTGCGTTAGGTCTGTCATTTGTGTGGCTTAAGATGCCTTTACAGTGAAATCGTTGGGAGAAAACTGCAGCTGCTGGGACAAGGCTCGGCTGAAACACACCTTAATGAGGGGAGAATTATTAGCCTTATACTCATAGCCATGCTGACATTTCAAACATACTTAATCTTACTCAAAATCGGCTCCAATACTAATAACCTATTCACTTTTTCTCCTAACTGGTGAAAGGGTGAACTCCTATTGAACTAATTGCAGATATATAGACGAAAGGAATTAATTAGGGGCCGAATCTCAGCTAATGTTAGTGATAATAATACTAATGGAACCAATCAGGCCTTGATCTGACCTCACTTCCAGAGGCGAGCTGGGATATTTTTATGGGTTTAAGCACTCAGCAGCCATATTGTACCAACTTGTGTGGCTTCAAAGCTAAGATGTTGTTGGTCCTAAATGACCAGGGCAACTTTCTGAAGAGAAGTTAAATACGGAATTATTGGCCTCCATTGGCAGTTCCATGTTAAATGCTACTGGATACTCAGTACACCCCATTTTATTGCCATTGTTCGTCTATAGATATTGATGGTCGTGTCTGTTTGATGCGACTAAACGATTCACTAAAAAAGTGAATTAATCAGTTTTGTAATGTATCTCAAATAGTTAGAGGAGACTGCCAGGAAAGCATTTAGTCACAGAACGTAACTAATGTTATTAAATCCCACTTGCTTGGTCATTGGCATGTACAAGATATCAGTCGGAGATGATTTCGGCTTCGTGATATTGTGGTGTCACTCAGCTAGAAGTAACCATCAGAATATGGTTAATTGTGATCAGAAAGGGAAGCACATGGTCAGCAACAGTATGCATAACTCTGCTGTAGCAAGTGGTTACTGGTTACTGAGAATGACTGTTGCCTTTCTGGCCATTCTCCTCTGACCTATTTATTTTTTAGACATTTACATTTTACGGCATTTAGCTTGACGCCCAAAAGCAACTTACAACCATCTTACAATTCAAGGACCCAACTCTGGCAGCTTGGCAGAGGTGATTTGAACCCAGGACCATCAGGTCCAAAGTCCAGTACTGTAACCTCTAGGCTACCGCGGTCCCATAGACCATTCTCTGGAAACCCTACAGATGATGCTTTGTGTGAAAATCCCAGTGGATCAGCACTTCTGAAATACTCAGGCCAGCCCCTCTTGCGCCAATGATGATGTCATATTAAAAGTCACAGATAATTGCAGTTCCTCCCCACTCTGATGCTTGGACTTAATTTCAGGTCTTCTTGACCAGGTTTACATATCTAAATGCACTGAGGTGCTTCCATGTGATCTGCTGATTAGATATTGACCAGCAGTTAAACAGGTATAGACTCCAGTGTGTGTGTGTGTGTGTGTGTGTATTTCTAAACAGTGTATTGGTTTAACTGTTTTAAGTGTGAAGCTCTACCTTGCCCAGCAGAACGGCCATTTTGTGTCTCCAGCGGCCCTTGTTGAGCGACGCCACTCTGATCCAGATGTTGAGCTGAGAGTTGTACATCCACACATCTCTGCTGTTGATGCGACCCCCTGAAACGATCGGACAAATGGGCTCATTACAAAACATGGTCCAGTAGTGCATATGGTTTTGGAGTAATCATTTTTAGAGTTTACATTCTCGTTTAGTCATTTATCAGATTATCTTATTCAGAGAGACTTACGAAATGCGCCACCAGTTAAAAGGGCCACAATGCAACTACTTAATGATCTCAGAGTATTCAGTATCAGTCAGTAAACAGGCACCAATCCATAGTAGGGCACACACAGTCGCACTCTGGGCCGCTTTAGAGAGACCAATTAATCTAACACGCATGTCTATGGACTGTATGAGGAAACCAAAGTACCCGGAGTAAATCCACGCAGATACAAGGAGGACATGCAGGCTATACACAGAAAGGACCCAGGCTGCTCCACCCTGGGATTGAACCCGGGACCTTCTTGCTGTGAGGCAGCAGTGCTACCCACCGAGCCCCCGTGCTGCCCTCTCACCATGCATGAAAATGTTTATTTGCATTTTCTCCACTTTTTTTTGACTATTGCCAATTATTTCAGAATGAAAATCTTGGGTCTATCCATTCTTATAAGTGTAGTCTCATAGGTATTATGGAACATTTAAAAGAAACGTCGCTATGGTTCTCTACATTGGCTGTTATGCTGAAAAGCAAATATTTGAGAAAGCTCAGAATTTGTGTGACTTTTTATAAGCCGGGAAAGTTCAATGTCACCCTAGGAAGGACTCGGGGAAATAAAAATAGTATGCAAAGAAAACTGCGTCAAGTGGAAAAAAATGTGCAGTAAATAAATAAATAAACGGTTATAATGTTTAAATGTAGTATGAATGCATCAATACAATTTAAGAGGATACAACTGTTCAGACTAAAAGTCTAAAATAGGTGCTGTTAGCTGTGTCTTCCTTATTTTATCCCTTAGATGTCAGAAACTGACATTTCATTTAATAATATTCCTTGCAGAGCAATGCGCACGCAGGAGCTCGCATAACTAAAAGAGATGGCCTGGGAAGTTATTTTGGCAAAACACACCCTATTCATATTCTCTCGTTATTCAAATCATTCAGTGTCCATGCAAATCTTTCAACGGCTAAGCCGAATGCGCACTGTACAGGACCACTTGGTTTAAGCTCATATCTTATTCTGTTTCTCTATTCTTTCCTCGGGCGTCGTGTCAATATGACTCGGTTTGAAAAGTGTTAAGGTTGGAGACTAGTTAGGACAAGTAAATAAAAGCAGCAGAGATGCTGTGAGTGACTAAACGTAGCAGTACAGAGAAAGCCTCTGGTCTTAATAACCACATATCATTATTTCTCAATCTCTTCACTAACATTAAAACCAGAAAGGCAAATTGTATGCTTTATAAAAATTAAACCCACAGTGTCCAGACCAGAATATTATAGAGGGAGTGTGGGATCACTTGGGCCGAGAAAGAAATCAAAGATGGGCTAAATCTAAAGAGGAACTGTGGGAGGTGCTGACAGACGCCTGGCATAATATTCCAGCAGATGACTTGGGTAAAAAAGTAGGTGGTGGTTACACTAAATAGTGACTTTTG
This sequence comes from Parotocinclus haroldoi, assembly GCA_034779995.1. NCBI lineage: Eukaryota > Metazoa > Chordata > Actinopteri > Siluriformes > Loricariidae > Parotocinclus > Parotocinclus haroldoi. The sequence continues at coordinate 22,559 of JAUZST010012664.1, forward strand.
CCTGGAAAAGCCATTTTGTTTTGAAAATTGTGTTTTTTTTGGTGTGTGTTTTGTGTTATTTTGTTTCCTGTATTTTCTGTATAAAGAGCTGGAGAAATAACGATAGGTGTATGTGCACATTATATTGTTGCCAAAACAACGAATCTAAGGCAGGCCTGAGACTTTTGCACAGTACTGCAAATGTTATCGTTTTTCCAACCAGGACTGTAAATGATTCATCAGTGGGATCCACAAAAATATGAAAGCACATTGTGTCCGTTTACAGTTCTCTGCTAGTATGACTTGAAAATATTACGTAAAGGGTTATATGGTCCTCGGAGAAGGAGTGATAAGAATTTGAAAGAAACAGCGAGAGAGAAGTTAGACAGAAATAGCAAGAGGACAAACAGAGAGAAGCGCTGACGTGACACATAAACGTGCCTGAGCTCTTGGCACATGGCCCTTGTAAACAGATGTCTGAAACACCACCTACTTTTCTTCCCTCCTTCTCTTCTCTATGTTTTGAACCTGTCTCTACACTTGCTTGCTAGTTAAAGGTACCTGCACTGCCTGCATGCCACACTCCCCCACACTGTACTACAGCCTTAACGTAGGAAGTTTTGTATGCCAAACTTCTCTTACACTTGTCACACTATTCACGTGTCATCTGTAGAGACCCTCTACTGTCTACGATGTTGCTACAGAGCTCCAAAAACAATATTCCTTACATAACGTTAGTTTACAGCTTACAGTTATCAACGCAGATGTGCAGGCGACTCGCGCTAGATTAGCCAGTTAGTAGCTTGCATCAGTTACAATTGCTCTTACAATCCAAGCAATTGTAGGTTAATGGCCTTGCTCAGGGACCCAACTGTGGCAGCTTGGCAGAGGTGGGATTTGAACCCTGGACCTTCTGGTCCATAGACCAGAACCTTAACCACTAGGTCACCACAGGCCCAGGGCACTTTGATATGTAAGAATTCAGAGCAACATGGGGTAAATACACTGCTCACTAAAATGATGTTTCAAAATGCGTATGAAGCAATTAAAAAAAAGAATTCATTAAGCAAGATCTTTAGAAAAGTCAAAGAATGTTGTCCGACTATGCAAAGAGTAGGGCGTATGGTCACCCAAAACACACTGCTAGCGATAGGGCATGGACAGGATCATTGAATCATGGAGAGGAAAATAGTTTTGACTTTCAAGTTTTTATTATTTATGCTTTTTCAAAATTCACAAAAACTTGATAGATGAAAACCCCATTTGTGTAAAGCTCCCGAGAGAGCATTTCAAACCCTCATGCTCACCTGAGACCAGTATATCATTACGGAGGGCACACACCGCATACTCAGACTTGGTGAACTCTGGAAGTTTGGCCAGAGATTTCCACTCGCCAGTTACAGGGTCGTAGCACTCGGTGTAGGGCAAGTTGAACCCTCCGACTCTTTCACAGCCCCCCACCACCACAATGACCTCTGAAAAGCCCGTGGACCTGCAGGAAGACAAACGATGTCGCACTTCAGACTCATATTCAGGTTTTTCAATCAAATTCTACACAGCATTAAAGCAGGTATTTATTTCCATGGAGTTAGTCAAAATGAAATATTTGGATACCATAAACTGGTTACCAGTGATCTAAGATTTCACCCTTTATCAGTAGGTTTGAACCCCAGTGATGACTCAATTCTGTCCTCAGAAACACCTGTCAATCATGTATGCATAATAGGTGAGTGAGTTCACAGCATTTTGCAGATCATAAGCACCTAAGGGTGAAACGGCAGACAGTTGAAGAAGGAATTTGCCCATTAGTGAAGTGTTCTTTATGTCTCGGGCGTTGCCTTGTTTGGCTCTTAGACATATTATGTGCTTTAAGTCAATGGCCTTAATCATAAATGACATTTCACCCCTACGCTTAGAATCCTGATTGGTTGACAGAAAAAAAAAACAACGTCAGTTCCCTGGAAATAGAATTACTCTAATGAAACAAAGCCACAAAAGATGTTTTGACTGCCAGGGTGATTGCCCACTCATAACTAAACAAGCCAAAACTTCCCCCATAAGTGCCAGTCTTGGAATGTATAACATTGATATATGACTTAATATACAGTGGCCCCTCCCTGAAAGTTTCTGAACCCTTTAGAATTGTCTATATATATATGCATATATGACCTGAAACATCAGATATTCCCATAAGTCAGAGAAGTAGATAAAGAGAACTCAATTAAACATACGAGACCTTATGAGATTTTATGGCAGGTCATTGATTTATCAAGGAAAGTGGTTGAAAGTGACATAACTGTGAGTGATTACGTGACTATCTAGACTAAAGGTGAAATTACAGACAGTTTTCCATCAGTGGGATATCAATCAGGTGCGAGTAGGAGTTGTGTTTAAAGAACAGGCATCTGATCTTCAGAGAACACTTGTGGAAGTTATTCTTGGCACGAGCAGAGATTTCTGAGGACCTCACAAACAGAGTTGTTGTTGCTCGTCAGGGTGGAAAAGGTTACAAAAATGTTACACTTGGTCACTGGCTGGGTTCTGTTTCTCTGCTTTTAAGACTTGTGTCAGAAACTGATGGTGTTTTCTATTTATGCTGACATACAAAGGGTTCACAAACTTTCAATCGCCAGTGAAAGTATCATATAGTTATCATTTTAGAATTCTCTTGCCACTAAAGACACAACTCACTCATTTCACCATCTGCAAACTAACCACACTGCAAAATATGAAGATTATGACAAACTTTGAGAGTCGGGTGTCCACAGCGTTCTTAAATTAGCCAAGGTACCAGCACAAAAACACACTCAACAAACCTTGACAAAGAAAACAGATGGCAAGGCATAACAAATGTCACCAGTTGCAAAGACACGGTGCCAATTCAGGTGGTTGAGGCTGGTCCAATCAACTTTTGAATAATTAGACACGCATTATACACTGCCAAAGTATTGTTTAATCATTGTCTAACGATCACACACGGCTAGACAAGAGTTCGGCCCTCAACCAAAGTCCCGTTCTATAAAAGGGCAACATCACGCACCTAGGGGCAATATAGAAAAGCATTTCAAATACTGTGGCTTGTTTTTGGGTGGAGGCTTAAATCCAGAATATCCGGCGGAATCCTGTCCGGACACTAGGTGAACATGTTATCCTTCACACATACAGAGGTGACGGTATCCTGGAGCTGTGCGACAACAAATCTACCCACCTCACCACCCTGCCATGTATCATTGCAAGCAGTTTGGTATGTAGCTGTGGAGACTAGTGCAGAAACAATCACACTTCATTACAGCTTCCATAGTCTCTCACCTAAGCCTAAGAATAAAGTTTAGGAATATTTCCAGTCTTTTGCAGTAAGCTCCCAGAAAATACTCCTCCACCTTAATAACGGAACTATTCCAGTTAGCTAAGGATCCCACCATTGTTTTCATATTGTCTTGATGTCACTTTAAAGGTGGGCCTTCTATTAAGGGTGTGTCGTTTAGTTTGTCGGCGTCTGTGTTGCCATTCCGTTTGCTATTTTGACGCAGGTGAGGTCTGTTGATTGTTAACCTGTCTAAGCGTCCCAATATTTATGACTTCAGAGAAAAGATTATCTGGCCATAACAAAACATCGTTGCCCTAGATGTAAATCTCAAATCACCCCTACACTCTCGATACTGGTCTTCAAAACAACAACTAAGCACCAAACCTATGGAGCGCCAAGCCGCTACTTTTGGTGAATGTAACTCTTTTTTTTTATTTCTTATCAACAAGTTCATATACAGCATTCTTAGTACTTGTTTCCTGTATAAAGCATATGCACTTGAGCTGAACTTCAGGCTACAATAGTCTAGTTGTAACTCATTAACAGAACCTGTTTGTTTGGCTCGTTTTTTTTCCCTCCTCCACTTGTCTATGTTCTAAGAATAACAGGGAACAACGAGCGAGATTAGAGTCCAGAGCAAGAGGTGAACTTTCCGAAGAAACAGCAGCTCCCTGTCCACAAAACACTGTGTCCAAACTCTCTTCTCGCTCCTCCCCTTTCTCTTATAAACAGCTGTCTCTCTCCTCCCTGTGTTAATGCCCAGGGGATGAGGGACAGCCAAAATTTAGTGCTGAACTCCAGTTTCCCTCAGAGAGGAAGGATACAAAAACTGCGAGCCACTGCTGGGCCTGTTATAACTGGGCTTTTCAGGAAATCAGAGGCAGATTTCGATGTAACTGGAATGTTTTACTGCTGTAGAGTGAACTGAGTTTTTTCGGATGAGCTCATTAGACATGATGATTATTACTGTATGATTAGCATATTGCCCGTAAATAAGGAAATGTTCAGACCCGATCTGCCCAAAGACAGAGGGCGTGCAAAGGCCCTTCGCCCGAGCTTGTCTGTTGCAAACCGATGACCTTCTAAACAAAGCCTTAACCCTTTCGCCACCTAACCACGAATGTTTTCACAACTTGTTTTCACTTTTCCCCTCTCAAAAGCAGACAAAATAAACACGTGACATCAAGCAGGCACACTCTGTGACACATTCCTACTCCGGGATCTACACCTACTACGACATAACTACACGATTTATGCTCGAGTTTAATGTTTGCTCCAAAATAATGACGCAACATTTGCCAGTCACATGTTAAACTGTCCGGTTCAGTGAAAATGAAAAAAAGAAGAAGGAGTAAAAAAAAACCCAGCTGTTCTTGTCCCTCCTACTTTTGGAGCAAATATGCAAAAAGAAAATGGGCTTCATCTAAGCTGATTCAGCTGGAGCATAAATATATAACGCAGATGTTTATACTGACCAGGGATTGTGCAATATGCAGCAGCACCTCTACCCATTAGCACTTGGTCCAGATAACTAATCCAAAACCGAAATCTTACGGTGAATCTTACACCTTGTAGTTCGGTTCGCTCGATCCACACATAAGATGAAAATGATATATTGTTGAATTTTAGTCCTGGTTCGTTTAGCCTTCACAATGACGATCTTAACAGTGTAACAACATTCATTCATTTCTTCGTTATCTTCCGCTTAATCTACACAAGGCCGCGGGTCAGCCGGTGCCCACCCGGCGACTCCGGGCACAAGGGCAAGAACAACCCTAGACGGGACGCCAAACCATCGTATGACACACAAAGTCTCACCCTAAAGGCCACTTTAGACACACCAACTAACCTAACACGCATGTCTATGGACTGTGGGAGGAAACCGGAGTACCCGGAGTACACCAACGCAAACTCCTCCCTTGGATTGAACCTGGGACCTTCTTGCTGTGAGGCAGCGGTGCTACCCACCGAACCCCCGAGCCACCATGCTGCCCCATTGTACAACAGTCAACATTAAAACAAAAGTCAGATGAATAAAGTCACACAGATTTTATGGTGTGTATTTTGTGACCTGGCTTACCAAACTTCCTAAACAATTGGCTTGTGGGTAGGGGTGGGTAGTATGTTAAAAAAATACTACATCACAATATTTCAATGTTTATCACCAAATATGACTGCAGGCAAAATGAATCAGAAGCAACGTCAGGATTATTAGGGAAAGAAATGTAAAGATCGTTCCATACTTCAAATTTCTCTGCACTTCATCCAATTAAACAGGACATCAGACATTCTTTATAGTGCACTATGTATTTGGTCAGTGTTCTTTAAGCCCTGATGATATTCTTGATATACTGAGAAAAGAATTTTGCCTATAATAAAAACGGATCATGAAAAGATACGTCATGCATGCTGGTAAATCTACCAGCTGATAACAAAGTGCTCCTATAAAACAGTCCAAAACAGTGCAAGGACCTCCAATTTACACACAAAAGAATGCATTATGCAAGTAGATAATAATTAGGACGCCTGTACTGACACGTAATTTGCCTCTTGTTCAAATCAAACTCACTAACGGAGCAATTTCATCAGCTTACAATTTGAGTTTAGTTCAGTTTTTTCCAAACCTAAACTGCCAAATGTGTACAGACCTTTACTGAATAGATGTTTAGCCCTCATTTCAAAACAAAGAGTCTGTAGCTAATGCAGTGTTTTTCCATTCTGGTTTCAGCTGTCCAGTTGGCTATGTTCCAGCATCAAAAAGCTGCTGGATGTGGAAGTAAAAAACAGTGACATCAGAAGACTGTAATGACCTGGATCTGGTTTACATCTAATCGAATAGCCCCGGTCTACGGAATCGTCAATCATCTGACAAGTTCTTTTGAACTTGCTAAATAGATTGTGCTAATCCAAAACAGAACTTTTTCAGAACACTTGTAGCACTTTAACACCAACAAGAAGCTGGGGGTAACCTTCATTGTAAGGATTCTGACAATCCAGGTTGTTTGCCACCAACATGACCCGTAAAAGGTGTGGAGTTGAATTTTATGAAAGCAGTAAATTAACTGACAAAGCAACCATGAATCGGCACTCTGAGTAAGCAATAACTGTTCACTGGAAGTTGCGTGGCTAATGCTAATCATAGCATAATTAGTGCGAGTACCTACATATAAATACATTCATTTGTTTTCGGTAAGATTATTTAACTTCGTCTGCTTTGACCGGGGATTTACTGTTAAATTATTTACATAAACACCTACGTTAAGTAATGTAACTACAAATCAGTGACATGGGGAGAACATGCAAAACCCAAGCAGGCCGTGACTGAGCCGGGACTCAAACCCCACCGCGCACCCTTAAAAATGACACATGTATCTAATTGTCATTACTGTAAATGTAGGTGACTGTAAGTGAAATGTAAGTTTTTAATATTTCTAAAAGGTTTTATGAAAGTAACCTCAAAATGAGATTTTTTTTTGTGTGTATAGGTGTGTGTTAACTGCCGTCAATTTCTCTGATTTAATTTTAACCTCCACATATTGATTTTCTGTTGTTACTATTAAAGGTAAAATCTTATGTCACTGTAAAGCCGCTGTAGCACACTAACTCACTCAGCCTCTCCTTACCCTCTCTCTCTCTTTCTCTCGCTCTTTCTCTCTCACATACACACACACGCACACTTGTGAAATGAGAAACTGTCTCTTATGTGACAGCGCAATGTTTTTCCTGTTCTGTTTAAACAAGCAGGTTCATCCGAAGCGAGCAGGGAACTGAGCAAGCAGTGAAACGTGAGCAATTCTGTAAGTTAATTATCTTAATCGTAGGCTAATAACTTTATGAGACCACAAACGTAAATGCGAATAGATGCTGGCCATACAAAGGTTATGCAAAGCACAGCTGTAAATGTATGGTACTAGATGAGAACGGACCGAACATTTTGCTGAGTGCTGAACTAAGGACTACTCTGCGTACTCAATTCAACAACTACTTACTCTTATTCTCTGATTCTCTCTTATTCTTATCTTTAATTGATAAATAAATGAATATTAAATGAATACAGACATAGTAGAATCTCAGTCTGGGCTGAAATTTTTAATAATTGCAATAATTGCATTACCAGTACTCCCTATGTAAAACTAGTCCTACCACAAAACATCAGGAACATCTTGTAAAATCATCGATGGTTGGTTTTATATTTATTCTTGCATTACTGAACTGTCGGATTTTATTCCACAATGTTTTGGCTATTAAAGCTGTTAAAACGTGTGCCTGTTTGTTAAAACTCTTGCTTCCCTGTTAAGAACTAATGGAAAGTGTGGTTTCATTCTTTCTGCTTTCTTAGATGCATTACTCACATTACTCTTATGTCATTAGCTTCATCGCTTCGGGTCCTGTTCAGTCTACTTTTGCCTGAGACTCCAAAAAGATCCTCTGAGGAAAAATCCTAATGGCTTTGTTCCTGGAAATTAAATTTGATCAAAGATCCTTTTGAACAACTTTACCACAGAAACCATCCTGTGTTTGTTTTCATGGCCCAAAGAGCTGCTGATAAAGATAAAAAAAAAAAAAAACAGATGCACTCTTTGGTAACATGTCGCATGAGTGGCCACACACAATGGTTTGACACAACGTGGCTCAGTATCAGGAAGCAACCACGGAGGACTCTGAGCAGACTGAAAGATATCTGGTCACACTGACAAACCAAGCACAAAAACAGACAGATTGTAAGGTTTTAGGGGGCACAGGGGTAGACTCCGAATTTTATAAGCCATTAGGTGGTTTTCAAAAGGTCTACCAAACCGTTTCGACTTACTACAGCTCTAAACATACCACCTGATCCCTGAAAGTAAACAATATAAAGGAAAGGAAATACATTTTCAGGATCCCCTACAGGGTCTGTTTCCATGCCAGTGTCTACGTAAGCAATCGCTTGAGTTGTTTTCACCTCGTAAATGTCGCGAAAAACAAAAAGATCTCGAGGGTGCAGCACAGGCTTAACCATTAAGATTGTCATCTAAAAGCAAAGGAAATTGAGTTGTTTTAAAAATAGCTCTGGGCTCTAATGAAAAAAAAAGGGGAATTTTGAATTAACAGGCAACATGATCGACAAACTGGTATTATTATTATTCTGACTGACATTATTCTAACGTTTGTGGTCCGGGGTATGTTTACAGACCTTGGAGAAAAGACCTGGTTTCCTTCTATGACCTTCAGAATCAGCTTGTTGGAATGTAGGGATCAATTTTCTGATTTAAAACCCATTTCTAATGACTCAATGGAAACAAACATAAAGGTGGTTACATATTCAGATAAATGCATTGCGACTTTAACCAGGTGTTATAAGTCTAACCTGCGTGGGCGGGTCCGAGGCGACATCATCTCATTGCCCAGCACGTGATACCGACGAGCCTCATGCAGCAGCTGGTAGCACTCTGGCGAGTTCTGAATGAGCTGGTCGCCCTCCACAGTTTGCACAAAGTAGTTGGGGTGCAAAAGTGGCAGGCGGACGTGGGTCAGGAGTTCCCGCAGATCGCTACGCCGGTGCTCGACATCATGGTAGACCCAGCGCAAAACGGCCTCGAACACAGTCTCCTCTTTTCCGATGACGAGCTCGTCGCTTGCGATGTACTCCTCGAGCTCATCGCGCCGTAGGTCCAGGAACTCTTCATGCTGCGCCACATCGGAGAAGCTCTGCAGGGCAAAGGTGCGGCACCGGTTGGCGAGTTGCTTGAGCGAGTGGGCGTCTGCAAAGCGCTGGATGCCCAGGCAGTTGCAGGGGTCCAACTGGTCCTCAAGAAACTTGGCACAGGCGTCGCGCAGCGTCCCGATTTGGAACAGACTGGACGTTTCAAACAGGTACTGCACGTTCTCGGTGGTGATGCGCGCGCGCCCCGTGTACACGTACTGCAAAAAGGTGTCCATGGCCTCTGAGCGGATTCCGTTGATTTCCACTAGCATGGCTCGGCTCTCGCGGTGGTCATTACAGAACATAGCACGGAAGTAACTGCTGCAAGCGGACAGCACGGCACGGTGGCACGGAAACTCGCGGCCCTCAACGCTGATCACTACGTCTGTGAAGAGACGCACATCGCGGAACTCGTTGAACATCTGCAGGATGCTTTCGGCATGGCAGGGACCTGAAGAAAAGTCGAAAATGTCGTGGCTGCTCAGAGTTTTGGAGTCCATCTCCAGGACCTTGCGTTTGACGGCAGGAGACTCGCGTACACCCGAGTCCTCCCTGTTTAGCCTTCTTCCCAGGATCAATACCATGGCGGACACGATGGATCAGGCCAGAGGCCAGAAGAGGAGAACCTGAAGACAAACCTGACATCAAAAACAGAGAACCTTAGAGCTTTCTAATAGACTGCCTCATCCATTTAAATAATTCTAGCTCATTTTAGCTTCCTTAGCATGGCAGAGGCTTGCGTGGGTAAAAGGAACATAAGTAATGAACAGGGAATGAAAACATTGAAGGAAAAGTTTAAGAAAGTTCAAAGTAAGCGGACAAATTATTTACATTACTTAAATACAATTAATAACCACTAACTAAATAAATTAATTACAGGAGAAAATGGAGGAAGAGCTTAAGTATGTTCTTAATACACTACTTTTTTGTATTACTGACACGTAGGATAATTCTAAAGAATAAACAGCTCAATTTAAAAATCATATTGAATAAACAACAACAAAATACACACTTAGAACCGGCCAGGGACGGAACCCTCTTCCACCCCCTTCCCAGGGTGAACTTTTTCCCCACTGAATTTATATATTGAAAATACTTCTTCTTATTATTATTATTATTATTATTATTATTAATAATATTATTATTGTTGTTGTTGTTGTGTACTAATTAATATACGCAAAACTATTTTAAGTTCTGAAGGACTGCATTCCCTTTAATATGCCTCCGAGTTCTTTAGTCCGTTTGATCTATTTGGACCATTGGTTTTAAAAATCTGGAAAATAAAGACCTGTAATGTAATTCTAAAATGCAGTTTTGGCCCAGCAGTCTAATACGCTAGTCCACCACCACAGGCACCTGGGTTCAAGTTCAAGCACCAGGTCTGACATCATTTGTTTAAATGAGTGGAGGCTGATCATCCCATCCACGTGAAAGACAAAGTGGGATTGATACATGAACAGAGTGCTACAAGATGCAAATGGAAATCAGACAGAACAGTGTGACTAGGGATTAAATAGTTACCATAACATATAATAAGGTCAGTTGTTTGTGTGTCTTTGTCGTCTATAAGAGCAACATGTGTGAAGCCTTCGTTTTTATCCCCAATTTCTAACTTACTGTAAATGACATGCACCTGTACTGGCTTATAACCCTGGCTATACTGGCAGAACGCGTGTTTACTTAAAGAAAAGCACATACTATCCCACAGAACAGTTCCTGTATTGACGTGCAGGGGCGGTTTGAGACAGGAATAGGCAGCAGGTGTGTTTAGCGTCACAAAGACGTGCATGTGACCTGCCGCCTCCTAGTGTTCCAGAGAATTGTTAAGAACAAAGAACCCAGGTTAAGTGTAAAAGAAGACGAGCTGCTTTTAAAATGGCCACAGTAAAAGCAGGTTAAACTGTGCCATGTGGTCCTGTTCAGTGTATTCGAGCTGTCTGACATTACAGCTGGTTTTACAACCACGGCGTCTTAGTGAACATACAGTTTGTTTTGTATAGTACAGGAAGAGTTATAAAATGATCATTTGGCCTGATCTGGGATCTGGAACTCTCAAGTCAATGATCCATCTCATCTTGTATTTCAGATGGTTTCTCTAATGGTTTCTAGACCCCTTACATAAACCATAAAGCTCCCAAAATGGGACAAAGCAAAGAACTGTTTATAGAAGGTTATAAAAGGCACTGTTTATACTGAACATCGTGCACTTATAGAGGGTGAGCATGAAGAGTGACGTGTAATATCTGGCGTGAGTACGAAGTTCATTAATTAGATCCGTCTCTGCCCTGATCTTTAGAGGAATCATCATCAAGTCAACAAAAACAAGCCAGAAATCGCACAGCTATAAAATGGTGTATCGTATAATACTGTGTAATATTATAGTCAATAGATTCACTATCAGTGCTGAACACCCTACAGCACTCCAGTACATGTACCCTCACTAAGCACTTTACCTGGAACGCTACATTTATAAAGGGTAGCCCATCTGTCTCAAGGCCTGGTGAGTTCTGCTTGCTGATCTGTTTATATTCCCGAGAGCAAAATGTAAACTATTTTACACACAGTAGAACATAATGAACCAAAATATAATATGATATGGTTTTAGGCTTTGATAGACATGAATGTTCTATGTAAGCTGCATTAGGAAAATATCCCATCATTTTTGTGAGTAACATAGCTCAAAAGAATACAATAGAACCTATGCTTTCGGCTACTACACATTAAAAAAAACATGTTACAGTCCAGGTTACATTTTTGAAGCTGAATGTAAAGCTGAATACACTGCTAAAAGTGATACGTGAATAACAGAATATTGTTATTCTAAAGCCTTAGGCCATTAGACTTGTTTACATGTACGTTATTTAGCTGGCGCCCTTATCCAGAGCGACTTACAATTGATAGAGTCTTTGTGGGTTAAGGACCTTGCTTAAGGACCCAACTGTGGCAGCTTGGCAGAGGTGGGATTTGAACCCTGGACCTTCGTCCCGTGTCTTACCCACTAGGCCACCACAGTCTCAGACTAATCAGAGATTACAGCCAATCACTCTGTTCTCCCTCCAAAAAAAAGTGGTTTCTTGCCTGCTTACCCCTCCAAAAAAAGACATTCCTGCTCAAGCTTCTTCGAACTGTAGATGGCACCTAATGAAGCTGCCAGATGTGTAAGGGGAGGTCATATTAAATACTAAACACTGTAGCCTACAGAAGATTTCAGTTCATTCGTTTTTAATGCTGCATTCAAATTTCCTATATTTTTTGGTTGTTCTAATAAAGAAACTGAGAAATATGATCATTATATCATTGATGGACAGAAAGAGAAAATAACAGCATGGGAGAAAGCTGAAGAATAAAACAGAACAAAAGAGCAAATGCAATGTTCGATTTTAACACAGTATACAAACAGAAACTCGTATCCCTAAAATTAAAAGACTCTTTTAAGTCAATTTACAGTACAAGAGAGTCATGTTTTTAGATATTAATACAAAGCTGCTGATACTGCCAAATAATCTATATTAATATTATAGAGCATCTACACTGCTCACAAAAATTCTATTTCATTATGGGGGATTTCGTTTCGAAGCATCCCCTAATTTTTGTGAGCAGTGCATGGCAATGTCTAGGCTTGGGGGTAAGGTTAGAACATTAGGTTCATATTCTCTAAACAATAATGTATAATTTATTACATTGTTCAATCTAATGGGCATATATACATATATATCGTCTACCATAAACAGTAGTAATATAGTTGAAGACACTACATAAGCAACATCAAACAAAAGAAAAATCGGATTGATTCTTCTCTTAGGCTTCATCTTTCACACCCTGAAAAAATCTATTTACACTATAATATTGTTTAAACCTGAATGTGGAGCGACTAATGTTGTTAAAAAACTATTATATGAATAGAACTGTATAGAAACCTCCTGTTAAACTCCAAGATGGATTGCGTTATGGATGCTGGGCAGCCTCCAAGATCTTACAAGTTCCATGCTGGTGCAACTGGTTAGTGCTGGTTTAGCTAGTAAAATAGCATGCTTATCTTGCTGGTAGAGCTGGTTGACCAGCACAACGTCTTTGCCGTTTAATTTTAGCAGTGACAGAATATATACTTTATATAATTTATGACCACCCGCTTTTCTGCTTATACATAATATATACAAATATAAATACAGAATACAATGATCCTCAATCGAGGTTAAACTGCAGCTGAACGTCAGCAAAAAAAAAAAGCAAAAACTTACCTTAGTTAATTCCAAACTTCTGTTTCGATCTAAAAGCCCGTCATGTGTGTACATGAGAAGATATCAAACAGTCCCGAATTGTTTCCCTCTCTTGTTGATTGTCGTATTAAAAGCTGTGTGTGCATGTGTGATCAGCTGCCACTTCTCTCTGCACTGTCCCAAAAAGCCCTGTGTAAAGAAACAGATACAACACTGCTCCCCCACACCCCCACCTCAGAGCCAATAGAGATGCAGCAAGGGCCTTCTGGGAGATGTAGTTGAACTGACTACAAGAACCCAGCATTAAACCAACGCTGCACTACATTTCCCAGATTGCTTTCGAGTGCCACATGGCAAGCTTTTGTTTACAAACATAGCGATTGCCGGGGTTTCTTTGCAAACAGGGTTAAGGTTATTGCGAA
>JAUZST010012665.1:0-11335 GCA_034779995.1 Parotocinclus haroldoi
ACTCCCGCCACCCAGTGGCACAATGGTACAGCACACACCTTTCAAGTCTGAGCTCCCCGTTCCAGGACATCTCATAGACAAGCCCTCTCTCCATAAATAGAAGTGGCTGTATCTGCAGCAATGTGTCATGCTTCGAATCAAGTGTAATTTCTCCCATTTTGCCACCAAACAACTGAAGGTGGATTTTTAATAACTTGGTTAAGTGAGTGGGTGCATATCTGCACCTCATAATATGCAGGGGACCTTGAAGGCATGCAGACACCTGGTTGTGGACAGTTGTTTCGAAACCCCTGGGTCAGCTAGGGGCTGAGCCACACCCAAACTTAAAAGCTGGAAAGCACCAGTCTGCTCCAGGGTAGAAAAACAGGTTGCCGCTAGTGCTGATGTCACTCATTTTAGCCATGTTAGCATGTCATTCAAGAGTGAGCTCAGGTTCCTCCCATAACAAAAGGAGGAAAATAGTGAAACAGAAAATCCAAAAAAGAATAATGGGATACTATGACTCTTTGTTGGTTTCCCTCACATTGGGTTTGAGATCATGGAAGTGCGCATAATGATACATAAGGCCAATTAAGGTCTTAAGCATGCCAAATGTTGGTGACCTTGCAGTCGATCATGGTAAATGATGATGGTAAATGTTTATGTACACTGGTCACAAAAGTTAGGGAATATTTCTAAATTAATTATCCCATGATGAAATATCACCTCATTATTGCGAGCAGTATATATATAAATATATATATATATATATATATACAATGGGGAAAATATGTATTTGATACACTGCTGATATTGCAAGATTTCTACAAAGAAAAATTTTAAAAAAGTAATTTGCAGTTTATTGTATAAAATGAGTATTTAATCACCTACCAACCAGCAAGAATTGCTAACCTGTTTGTTTTTCTTTACATTTACATTTATGGCATTTAGCAGACGCCCTTATCCAGAGCGGCTTACAATTCAAGCAATTGTGGGTTTAAGGTCTTGCTTAAGGACCCAACTGTGGCAGCTTTGCAGAGGTGGGATTTGAACCCAGGACCATCAGGTCCAGAGTCTAGTGCCTTAACCGCTAGGCTACCACAGTCTTTAAGAAGCTCTCCTATTCTGCACTTGTTAAGTGTATTAATTGCACCTGTCCACACACTCCCCTTCCAAGTTCAAGACCAAGAGCTGCATAAGGACATCAGGGACAAAATTGTATACCTGCACAAGGCTGGGATGGGCTACAGGACAATAGGCAACATCTTGGTGAGAGGCCCAACAACTATTGGTGCAATTATTCGAAAATAGAAGAAACACAAGATGACTGTCAATCTTCCTCAGACTGGGGCTCCATGAAAGATTTCATCTAAAATGGTAAAGATGATTCTGAGAAAGATCAGGAATTAGCCCAGAACGTTAAATACTTATTTTATGCAATGAAATGCAAATTAATTATTTAAAAATCATACAATGTGATTTTCTGCATTTTTTTTAGATTCTGTATCTCACAGCTGAAGTGTACATACGATAAAAATGAGAAATCTCGACATTCTTTATAGGTTGGAAAACAAAATCAGCAGTGTATCAAATACTTATTTTCCCAACTGTATATAAACTATATCGAAGGGTAGATTTCAGATACCAAATGTGAGATAAGAAGAAAATTAAAAGAACCGCTACCTGCACATTCTAGTGGTAGCATTAAATAGTTTCATCTTGTAGAGGTCAGTAGCAATAAGTAAAAAATGTTCCGTTGTTAGAGGAGGACACCAGGCCATGCAGGTGGGCACAGCACTTTGCTCAACACGTTGTGAGCTAAGGATCAACAATTCATCCTTTCTGCTGTTCTGCAAGTCGTACTCAACCTAATGAGGGCAGAAAGAACAACCTTCTAACACCAGCATCCTTCCTTATGCATTACAAAGGAGTAAAAACATAAGCAATTTTGTAAAAAAAAAATAATGTAGTGTATCAATTAAGGCTTAAACATAAACTTTTCCTTATTTCTAGGGAGATACTTTGTTAGCTCACTGCCACAGCAAGACTAGGTCAATATCAGCTAAGTCCTAAAATCGCTTATTTCCTATTCAGCCTTAGAATGTTCTATAACAGAAGACTGTGTAGGGCGCTTGTATGGGAGATATCTGAATACATAAACATGAAACATTACAACTTTCTGGTGATTGCACATACAAAATCTGTTTTTTTTTTATGAGCATGGCAAATCCATCACAAGACATGTCAGTGATGTTTTAAATATATGTTCAGTCATGATTTAATAGTAGATATCCTTACACGTGTTTGTTTTATTTGGACAAATCTACTGACTCCATGACTAACTAACACAAGGCACAGTGTGGAGATATGGGTGTAATGATTGAATGGGTCACATAGTTCCCCTAGTGGTTAGTCAAATAAATTGAATTGATGAGTAAATTTTAATTCCATTGTAAATGACTGACATCAAATCTTATATGCACAAGGTACTTACTAGCCTGCGGTCCATGCCCAGAGAGAGTAGACGTGGATTTGTGTTGTCCAGGCACACCCCAAACAATAGGTCCTGGATGGGTTTGTAGTGAGAGCAGTGCTTTCCAAGATACTTCCACACATGAGGACTGCCTTTTTTACACAGGTTAAAGACCAACACAGCTTTTCCAGAGTCCTGAAAATAAACCCACAAAAGCAGTGGCAGAAGCACTCTCTTCATTATCAGTCCTACATACTATAATACCACTTTAGTAGGTACACCTTACTAGTACCCCCTTTGCCCTGAGAACTTAGCTGAGCCTTAATTCTTCATGCCATAGAGTCAGCAAAGTGCTGGAAATATTCCTCAGAGATTTTACATACTAAAATGAACATTATAATATTATGCAGTCGCTAAAGATTTGACAGCTGCACATCCATGATTTGAATCTGCAGTTCCACCATATCCCAAATGTGCTCTTTTGGATTGAGATCTGGTGACTGTGAAGGCCATTTGAATATGATAAAGGGATATACATGGTCAGAAACAATACTCATAGAGACTGTGCCATTTCAAAGATCTTTAATTGGTAATAAGGGTCCCAAAGTGTGTCAAGAAAATATCCCTCCACATCTTTACGTAGCAGGATGCATATTACCTATTACCTATTACCTGCATATCTGACAGAAGTGGCAATAAAGTACCAACAACCATGCCACATTCAGACTTAATTGACACTGTGTGGGAAGAAATCATATACAGTGCAATGCTGTGCAAGTTGATCTAAGTATATTTCCTAACTAAAAGTGTTCTGCAAGGAAATCAAATATTCTGTATGTTGCTACATGGTGGTGAATTTGTCAGACGTCACGTTTGTCCTGTTTCCAATATGCTTAATGCAAATAATAAATAAATAATAATAAAAATAATGATGCAATGATAATATTTCTGATTTTAGTTTTTAGCCACAGAGAAGAGTTAACACTAACCGCAGCAGCCAGGTAGGAGGAGTCATGAGAGAATGTAAGATGGGTGATGCAGTGCTGACGGTGCTGAAAGCACTTTTCTTCTGACTGCAAAGTGCAGGCATCCAGAACCTGCACTGTTCCACTTGTAAAGCCTATAGCTAGATAAAAGCCTGCCAAACGAATCAAAAAACGTCATGTTCAAATCAAATGCACAAAAAGGAGCTTATCACATTACAAATGGGTAAGTATATATAACTATAAATAAATAAAGTATATTTAGTATGTATATATGTATATTTTATTTATTTCATTTTCTAATTTTCACTCCCATTTGATCCTGGTTGGGGTTTTGGGTGGTCCTGAGCCTATCCTGGAACTCACTTGGATGGAGCAGAAGTCCCCATCTAACTTTCCTTCCCTCAGATTATTATTAATTATCATCAATTATGACTGGATGGCACCACCAGAAGTCAAATCCTGAAGGGCAGTATAGTGGTAAAGTAGTTAAAGATCCTGGTCCAAGTCCCGGAGTGGGCACTGCCTGTGTGGAGTTTGTATGTTCTCCCTTTATCTGTGGGTTTTCACTCTGCATTAGGTCAATTGGCATCTCTAATGTGTGCCAGGGAGTGTGTGTGTGTGTGTGTGTGTGTGTGTGTGTGCATGTGGCCTGCATGTGGAACCCTGACCAAGGTTAAGTTCATGCTGTGTGACCTGGCAAACAGGTCTGGGTGGATTAAATGGTTGTTACACAATACAGTTTACTTGTACCAGATAATAATTTGCACGAACACTCTGTGTGTTATGAACTGACTGTCCAAGAGTTTTAAATGTTCAAATGTGCACTTTGATATATACTTACCTTGATATATATAACCTGAGATATGATTATAAGCATTCTAAAGATCCTGTGAACCAAGTCAAGGCAAGTTGGACTTATTTATATAGCACTTTTTACAATGCAGCATTGTGTCAAAGCACACACCAATGAGACCTCTTTCAACCTCAATGCTCTAACTAAACGTGTTACCCTTATTTTAATCAAATCTAACTCTAATTTTACTGACAGGTACATCTTTAATGTGTGTTTCCTAAACTTTCAAATTAATTTATAAAGATGGCAATTAATAACAAAAAAATGACAAATATATTTATGTGCATAAATATTTGTAATTAATCTCAACAAGACCAATAAATTACCTTGAGGATCATAAGCCATGCACTGAATCTTATCAGACGAAACTTTTCTGCTAAACACAGCCACTTTACGCTCATAGTCCCAAACCTTCAGAATGCCACTGTGACTGCCTGTAGCCACCAAAGGGTATTTGGGATGGCAAGCAACTGCATCCAGTGATTCATTGTTTTCGTTCAGTAAAGGCTGGGCAATGCTGCCTTGTGCTTTCACATGAAACACAGCTCCATTCACAGTAGAAAGGATAGCGTTTCTGTAAGGGAAATATACAGCTGAGCAATGCAACATCAATATTATAAAGTAAACCGAATTGAACACACTTTTTTGCTGTGTGAAATTATTAAATTGCAGTTATTGTATTATGTTATTCTGTGTTTTAAACTCTCTGAAATCTGAACGCGAGAGCAGTTGTTAGCTTTACACTCATTCTAACGCCTGGTTTGGACGCTGGCTTGCATTGACACTTGGGACAATAACAGCAGTCATTTTCACTACAAACTCAAGTTACTATTTCTTTATCGACTTTATATTGTGAACTTTATACTATTAACTAATGTTAATATATGTGATGAAATATATTAGTATGTTAATAATATACTTTTTATGAGCCATGTTCTGAGCAAAAGACAAAGGGAACATGACAGAAATAGCTATTTCAACATATAAATAGTAGCCTATACATGAAATTATAAACTGAGGTTTCCACACACATTACCCCCCAAAAAAATCCAAATCCATGACAAATATGAGTTTTTCCAACTTTTTTTTAACAATGAATTATTTACCAACACATTAACCTCCTTAACACTCATCTTACACACTTGTTTGAGATTCAATGTTAGTGAATTAAAAACCCTTGAATATAAAAACTACTTGTTAAAATATGTTGAGCCATGTAGGTTACTATGCTTAACTGTTTAATTGTATACTAAAGCATTACAATTTCTTTTCACCGAAACTAATGGAGCCAGCTCAAACCATGAAAACAGCTCAGAACTATTAGTCATATTTTCAGATATTTTTCTTGCTTGAGAATTCCTTATACACCACTTCAGCGACACTTGGCCAATCTCATGGGGGACTCATAAAAAATCAATCCATAATTGTCCTGTATAAACATTTATTGTAATCAGAAATGCTTTGAGAAACAGTTGGACATTTTTATGGAATTGAGTACCTTAGTACACATAATTTACACACTGTCAGTGCTACACACAAAATGACCCCACATTGTGGGACTGTTGCCTTTTATGACCCATTCTGCTTATCAGTGTTTACAAGAGATTACTCCATGTTATACATTCCCATTGTGTTGGTACACTACAGCTTTCCATATAGCATGATGGAATACTGTAAGGTACATAATATGGTGTCCAGACAATTTCACATGAACCCTATAGGTATTTTCCCATAGGAAATAAAGAAAATAAGGCTTCAGGTATTCATTTATGTTAACCATTTCCTGGAATGTGGTCAATTTGTGTGCAACTTTAATGCCACGAACTGTCAGGTCAAATGACTATTAAGTTTTATCTGAAATACTAAAACTGGCTAATATGGCTCTTACCTTCTGAAAATCATCGTATCATTCGGTGTACATTCTTCCTGACATCCCACGCTGCCACTGAAAACTATTTCCTTTGAGATGGAAATGGATGCAACAGGCTCCAAACTGAATTCACTGTAAGAACTAACAAACTTGAAGTTTTCATCATAGAATTTGACATGACCTCTCACATCACCTGTCATGATGAAGCTGCAGACAAAAAAGTAATATCAATCTCAAATCTGATAATGAGACACCTTAAGAAGGCCAGTTTTCTCAGTTTATGAACAGGATGTTAACAACTCAATCATATGTCATATAAAATGTCATCAGAGCATAGCTGATGTCCTCTCTTATAGACAGTGCTTTGTGTGTTTACCTATCACACAGTGTTATTACAGTAATCCCATCCTTCTGCAGTGGAATAAGTTTGATGGCTTTCAGTGACTGTGATTGTTGTGTATCAGGCTCCTCTCTTATCACATCCCACAGCACCAGATTCCCTGCCAGAGTAACCGAGACAGCCTGCACTCCTCCAAAATAAAAGACAGTTTGGCTGAAGGAACCAACAGCCTTGTTGAATTTCTATAATAAAAAAAAGAGTTAAAACATGGTGTGATGGCTTATCCTTCCAAACCATCTTTTCACAATTTATTGACAGATTTTTAAAGACATTATATCATAATAGATAATATATTTGTGATCCATTTTGAATTGTCTACTGCAAAATATTACAAACAAACAAAACACGAAAATAATAAATGTATGTAGTACATGTAGTACATGGTCATGTATTTATTGTGTAAATGGATCAAATATTACTTACCTGTGAGAGGCAAGAAGTATATTATTACTAGGACAAGTAATTAATCTAAAACCATATCTAAATTCCAGCATAAGAAATGTATTGGTGCACGAATTACACAAGAAAAATGATTAATGAAAATGTGAGGACATCTGTCTAGATTAAGCCTCAACAGATGGTAAAACAGTTCTGGATGGAGGAATGAGCAAAAACTCCTTTAAATGAACAAATAAATGGCCAAGTATAAAAGTATCTAGGCTAGAAAACACTATTAAGGCACTGGCACTTTCTTGGTTTAAATCCAATCAGGCTGACCAGTTTGTTTATGTAAATAATCAACACTCTAAGCTCTCAAAAGTAAAGGACGGTGTCCCTCAGGGGTCTGTGCTTGGCCCACTATTATTCTCCCTGTACAAGCAACCTTTAGGCTCAATTATTTGTAAACATGATACACAGCTGTACAAATCAGCTGATCCAAATGATGGCCTTACAATCAGTAGAATAGAGAATTGTGTTAAGGAACTACAAAATTGGATGTCATTTAATTTTCTTTTGCTTAACTCAGATAAAACTGAGGTTTTATTATTTGGACCCAAGACAGTGAAAGACCGGCTGGCTATATCTATTCTAAACCTGTTGGGACTGTTCAGTAACGCCAAGTCCAACTGTAAAAAACGTAGGTGTTACATTTTTTAAATTCAGATCTCTCCCTTCATGTGCAGATTAACAACATCACAAGAATTGCTTTTTTTAGTTAGGTAACATTGCTAAACTTAGAAATATCCTGTCTTTGCAAGATGCCGAGAAACTGGTTCATGCGTTTATAACCTAGACATTGGATTACTGTAACGCTTTACTCACTGGATGTTCTAGTAAATCTCTAAATAAACTTGAACTAGTACAGAATGCAGCAGCTCAAGTGCTAACTAGAACTAGAAAATTTGATCATATCAGTCCTGTTCTGTCGTCTCTACACTGGTTACCAGTTAAATTTAACATTGATTATAAAATACTGCTTATAACCTATAAAGAACTACATAATCTGGCTCCACATTATCTGAGTGAACTCTTACAATCTTACAATCCAGCTTGTTTACTTCGTTCACAGGATTTCTTTCTGTACCTAGAATTCAAAAAGTAACAGCAGGGGAAAAGCTTTCTCATATTTGGCCTCCCAGCTATGAAATAAACTTCTTACTTTAGTTAGAGATTCAGACACTCTCCAAATCTTTAAGTTCAGGCTAAAAACATTCTTATTTACTCAGGCTTTTAGTTAGATTCAGGATGGGTCCCCTGTTGAGTCTTGGTCCTCCCAAGGTTTCTTCCTACTACTTTCAGGAAGTTTTTCCTTTCCACTGTCACCCTGCTCAATTCGGGATTGGCCTTTTAAGATAATATAAGATTGTTAAGCTGCTTTGAGACAATGCTCCGTTGTGAAAAGCGCTATATAAAGAAATTTTAATTGAATTGAATTAATGTTACTTTAACTGGGATCTCCTCATCTACAATTATTGACAAAAATTACTTTAAAAAGGAAATTTCATGTTGAAATTATACAAAACAAATATATTTATACATATACATAGTGTAATACAAAAAATACAAATGCTCACTTACCCTGCTTGATGCTTCTGAGGTGGAATGTTGCATGGTCCCCTTGTCCTGAGTAAAGTGAAAAAAAAGATACTCTCTCCCTCTCTCTCTCTCTCTCAGATGAGCTTAGATGAGCTATTGTCTCTGTCTTTACATCTCCAATAAGATAGATGTGTCTAATTGACATCAGTATAAACTGATCAAATGGACAGTAAGTATAGAATTAAGCAGATGCTCATAATGTTAGAACTGAATGGCCGTTGATTTGGATCTAATTTCCATTTGCAGAAATCAGTTTTTGAATGCAGACACTGACCCATGTCGTGCTTTTCAGTCTTTGGACTTGTAAACTGCTTTCTGTCTTTTAAAAATCGTCAATTTAGCCTCATTAGTCCATAGCACTTTGAACTGCCATTTTACTTCACCTCAGTCCTTGTGTTTTGTGTATGGGTGTGAAGCTTGACATTGTTTCTCCATCTGTGACCTTGCTTTTCATTTACATTTACAAGATCGCTTTTGACTCAGTTTCTTGTCCTGTTGTGCTTGCTCAGATAGCACATCACAGATAATCACCTTGTATCTTGTTGCTGTACTCGCTCTTGCAATGATGTAAGATTTTAAGGTGAATTGTTGCCTTTAAGGATGGTTGTCTCTAACCCATCTTTATTATTCTACACAACTGATTTTGTTTCCTTAATCAATTTCAGATCAATCTGCACATTAAGGCATTGGTACCGACCTGCTTGTTAGATTTGCTTTATGAACTGAGCTACACAGAAAATCATGAAATTTGTGTTCAAAGTGCCCTGATATGTACTATGTTCACTTTTCATAAATTATATGTACACTGCTCACAAAATGTGGCTAGTTTTTAAAAATGTATAATTTATTTAGTACTTACCCAGGTGTAAAAAACGACATGACTTTCACTGTTACTTAGTAGCTGAAAGCTGTCAGTTGGATTAAATGTGATATGATTCTAAAAAAAAATAGCAATTATTATGCACAAAACAATAATGATAAATTATGAGAACATAGTGATATAGTAATGCTTGATCATACATGTGCAATGACTAATATACAACATACCTGAAAGCCAAGTGCCGGGTTGATGATGGTCTCACATTCTGGTCCTTCAGTCTCAGTAGCCCAGTCCCAAATGCAAACTCTCTATGATACAAGCATATTACTTTAATTACAGCCCATTACAGCAATTAAAATTATTTACAGTGTTTGATATCAAAGTCTGCACCCAACCTGCACTGTCCCCGATCCAACAGTCACAATATATTTCGAATCCCTAGACAATGCCACAGCTGCTACACCTCCCTCTGGATGACAATCAAACATAGTGCGCACAGGAATCCTAGGACACATTGAAGAATCACATTTACATTAATCACTTTCATACTCAGGGTTGGTGGCAACATATCACGCTATATACCGGATAACAACTATATTGTACAACTATATTTCAATTATTATTATTATTATTAATAATAATAATAATAATATAGTCATGGACAATTGTTCAAATACATATATGAATTTTCTGACATTGAGAAACTACTTGAAGGTATCTATCCCACAGTTAGACACTAGGTTCTCGGGTCATGTATTGCAATTTACTATCCCACCACTGCAGAAAATCTCAGGGTGCCTTTCATTCAGAACAAGGGTCATGCAAACACGATGACGAAGCTTGATGGCAGGGACTGGATTGCAGACACAGGACAGCTCAGCTCTGTGGGACCCTGAGATGGACAGGTGTACTGTATCTATACCCAGTTAATCGCCAGGCTCCTCAAGTCCTGTGCAGATCAGCTGTGTGGGGTAGTTGAACACATGTTCAACATGAGCCTGAAGCTGGGAAGAGTACCTCAGCTGTGGAAAACATATTGTGTGGTACCTATGCTGAAAGCTCAGCACCCAAAAGATTTCAACAGCTACAGGCTGGTGGCACTGACTTCTCATCTGATGAAGTCACTGGAGAGGCTGGTCCCTAACCACCTCCGTCCTCTGGTTAGTCCATACATGGACCCTCTTCAGTTTGCCTACCAGTCTGGTGTCGGGGTGGATGATGCAGTCGTCCATCTTCTACACAGAGCTTTTTCTTACCTGGAGAAGCACCGTGGAGCACCAGGAGCACTGTGAGAATTACCTTCTTTGATTTCTCTAGTGCTTTTAACACCATACAGCCAGGGTTCCTAAAGGACAAGCTGGAACATAGTGGAGTGGACAGTCACCTGTCCAACTGGATTCTGGACTACCTCACCAACCGACCACATTATGTAAGGACAAGGGACTGTGTGTCTGATATGGTGGTCGGCAACACAGGGGCACCTCAGGGAACGGTCCTGGCTCCATTCCTCTTCACCCTGTACACTGCTGACTTCATGTACAGCTCACCGAACTGTCACCTCCAGAATTTCTCTGATGACTCAGTGAATAGTCGGCCTCATAACTAATGAGGAGGACAGCGAGTACAGAGAACTGATTCAGGACTTGTGACCTGGTGTCTGCAGAACCACCTCCAGATGAATGCGGGGAAGACCAAAGAACTGGTGGTGGATTTCCGCAGGTGCAGGCATCCCCCACCATCTGTGAACATCCAAGGTATGGTCATCGAGAGAGTGGACTCTTATAAGTACCTGGGTGTTCACCTCAACAATAAGCTGGACTGGTCAGTCAACACCACTGCACTTTACAAAAAAGGCCAGAGCAGACTCTACCTACTGAGGAGACTAAGGTCATTTGGAGTGCAGGGAAAACTCCTGAG
>JAUZST010012666.1:0-11335 GCA_034779995.1 Parotocinclus haroldoi
AGTCTCCAAATAGACAGTAACAAAGGTATGTGTGTGTGTGTGTGTGTGTAGAAGAAAACGTTTTAGGTCACTGAGGTTAAGGTTTTAATGCTAGGTGTAGTATTTGTTACCTAGAGTAATCATTATGGCAGTGTTTGGTCCCCACAAAAACAGTGAGACATGGTCTGTGTGGGTGTGTGTGTGTGTGTGTGTGTGTGTGTGTGTGTGTGTGTGTTTGTGTACCATGTATGTATTACATTGCGGGGACCAAATGTCTCAAAGCTTTGACGTTTTATATGGTGTGGACACCTGCTTTTTTGTACCTTTCTTATAAAATCTAAGCTGAGTCCAAAGATTTGCTTTAGGTTACCGAAGTTAAGTTTACTGTACTTTTTGATACACTTACTGTAAAGTGTCCTTTGTTTTGAGAAAGGCGCTATATAAATGAAACGTATTTTTATTATTATTATTATTATTATTATTATTAGTAGTAGTAGTAGTAGTAGTAGTAGTAGTAGTCGTTGTTATTATGAAGAAATGACCCTACATGGAAAAAAAATCTGACATTGTGGGAACATTTTGCTGGTCCCCATGAAAACAATGGGTTTTTTTTTTTTTTTTTTTTTTACAGGACCAGAAACTTTCTTTTGAAAAACCAAAAGAGTCAAAAGATTTGCTTTAGATTTAGATTACTGAGGTTGTGGTTAGCATTAATTAGATACAGTAATCATCAATGTCAGTGTGAGAGAGAGAGAGAGAGAGAGAGAGAGAGAGAGAGAGAGAGAGAGGCATTTTTAGTATCACATAGCCTTGAGCAACCGGACAGATTCCTTTAAAAAACGACTACAGCAGGGAAAGTGTGATTCAGATGGCCATGACTCATACTGGAAGAGTTCGGATGACGTGTGGGTGGGATCCTGCCGGGCAGTAGCGGACATCAGGTCAAACACTGAGAGCTGAATCAAGTGTTAGGGTCGAGGGTTTACCCATGCTGGGAAAAAATTGCAAAGTCATACAGTCAAAAAAAAAAATCACAACATTTATAAAATGGACACGATCTAAGCTTCAGGTGTGATTACGATTAGGATCTTTTAGGGAATCACCTTTGTCTGTAGGATTAATAATAAATTCTCTCTGAGAACTCCTCAAGGTTGTTCTGCAATGGTCTACTGTCCCCACAAAAGGTGCTTTGGCACCAGAGAAAACTTTTCGTGGTACTTAGAACTGTTGGAGTGGCTTCACACCACAGGAACTGAGAACAAGTACAGTTCTTGGAAAACTAAACAGTTCGTGCACAAACAGTCACACACAAGGGGCCACTTCAGAGACACCAATAAACCCAACACGTATGTCTTTGGACTTTGGGAGGAAACTGGAAACTGAAGTAAACCCACACAGACATGGGGAGGACATGCAGACACAGAAAAAGGACTCTCCCTCTTGGGACTGAACCCTGGAGCTTCCCACACCGAGCCACCGTGCTGCCCCGACTATAACAAGCTTGAAAGTCAATTGACTAACCTGTGACAATCTCTCGTACTTCGGCATCCACGGTCTTCCTCAGTAAGCGGAGCAGGGCTGGCACACCCCCAGTGTTTCTCATAGCGACCTTGCTGTCATCGGTGGCTTTGCCGTACACCAGGTTCCTCAGGGCACCGCATGCGTTCCGCTGCACTTCCACTACCTTGTGGTCCAGAAGATCCACCAAGTGCTTGACGCCACCCAGTCGACACACCTGAGCAAATCAGGTACAGTAAAACCAGTCAACAGAAACATCAGAGTCGTTTTTGAACCTTCCTCATGAACCCGGTCAATTCTGGCCAATTTGGTATTTTCTCCCATCATACCCATGCCTTGTCCAGACAACACACAAACATTAAAACCACCAACATGTCCATTGTGGCAAGGTTGTCCATTGTGGCAAAAACATTGTAGAGGAGAGTGGCATCCCTTCATAACAGCTGAGTACACAGGTGTTGACATAGCCTCCAAACTCCCCAGTTCTCAATCCGTTTGAGCATCTGTGGGAAACTTACAGGACTTAATCTGTTGCCGTCTTGGTTTCAGATACGACAAGACAACTTCAGAGGTCTTGTGGAGCCCTTGGTGTGAAGGGTTAGAGGCGGGGCAGCACGGGGTTGGGAGTGGCTACAAAAGCGTCATCCAGGCAAGACTGGTTTTTTTAAAAAAATGTCTTCTTTTGCATGTTTGTGGAAGACAAACCTGAGAAACAGATGTTGTTAATGCCGCTGGCTTCTAACATGTGACAAATGATCTCATATCTGTGTGCTCCGTGCTAATGACCTTATAACACCAGTAACATTCCCATTTTATTTATAAGCATTACCCTTTATGACTGGGGAATGCTAAAAGTCAATCTAGCTCATTGTGAAAAACGCAGCTCTGCGCGTAATCGGGATGGATCTCACACTGGTATCTCCCACCCTCTGCCTGGACTAATTATAATCTTAATCTAAATCGACCTGATTGAGCTCATCAAGGTCAAGAACGCCACGTAGGTTTTTGAGTACCTGAACACTAGAGGAAGTTCAATTTGAGTAGGTCTTCTTGCCAGGAACGTTGGACTCTGGAAGACATCCCTACATAAACAGGATGGCCAAATTGCTTATCTATCCACACTGTTTCAAATCACAAGAGCAAACATACCCTAGGCATCAGTGGAAATCACGAGTTGCGCACAGAGCGAGCATGCATAATTGATTTACACGCACCATTATGCTGCTATTGGTATGATAATCGTGTTCCGCAAAGAACAGCATTATTTCTGAATGAAGCAAGGGTGCTGCTGGAGGAAGGCACTATCCTGACATGCAGGGTGGACGGAGGCTCTGTAACGTGTAATGGAAGATGAGCGCACACGTCCATAAGCTTGGAAAAACGGGCAACAGAGTTAATCCTCCGTGTGAGGACGTCTCTTAGGATTTGTTGTGTGCGTTTGCGGGTTACCTCTGATTTGGTGCGGGTATCCCCGAAGCACAGGTGCTGGAGGTAAGCAGCGGCGTTGGCCTGGACAGACGGGAACTGGTGCTGAAGCATGTGGATCACCTCTGGCAACTCTGGATCCCGCCATGCAAACTCCCTGCAACGACAAAAACACAACCACGTACACGATCCCTATTAATTCCTTTATTTCCTTGATTATTTCCACTGGGAGTTGGCACATGACTGTGAGGTCAGACAACGAGGTGGGATAATAAAACCTTGCTCATAGCGTTTCAGTTTGTCTAAAAAAAAAAATAAAAAAATAAAAAAATGCCTGATTGAGCTCAAGGAGCTGTGCGAGTTCTTCAACGTTGGCTAATTAATTCTTAAAGGACTTGGTGTTAGAAGGGCAAGGCATAAAGTTGATAAACCACCTGTTTGAGGATGTAGAAAACATTTAAAGTGCTTGTATATGACCATACGCTTTACATTACGAATCTGGTGAAATAACAGATCACTAATTAAAAGGTGTCTACTTACAAGGCGTCTAGTCTACTTTAGACTAGATAATGTACATCAAGGCGGACAGTGAGACAGTCCAGATGTGCACTGACTGAGCGAGAGCTAATGTTTATTGTGTTTTGTCACGAGTGAGTGTCACTGACATAGCAGACCCCAAAAATTAGGAGTGTCCACAAACTTTCGTCTATGCACTTTATTGCTGGATTCGAAATGTTGCATTTTATACACATACAGTATAGAAATACATTTTTCTTGCAGAGAACAATAACTGTGGCAGTTACTAATTTAACACAGGATTTTAGGATTGATGAAACCTTGTGTATTATAGCAACATCTGGTGTCTCACCAAAAAACAGCCTAAAGACCCTCGTTTCTTTCACCATGACACCTGCTCCATCTGTTCAGACGCCAAAGCATCTGAGCCAGCACAGACCCAGTATTTGCTACAGAGTTTATAAAAACACGCTTTGCAGAAATATACTGTTCACAAAATTAGGGGATTCGACAAAAAAGAAATCTCCCATGATAAAATAGCCCCTAATTTTTTGTGAGCGGTCGAGATTCAGCGCAATAGCCAGAGAACAAACAGACCTCCAGTGATTTTCCCTCGTGGCTGTTAAGTTCGATTCATCAAATTACAAAGAATCTCTCTTCCATTCCTGAATTTTCTCTGTTTACTGACATTCGGCAATATGGCAACCGAAGTGTCACAGAGTGGAATTTACCCAATACTGCAGATGAAACCACTGCTGCTGGACAAACGAGAGCCCCTGCACATGAATAACGCTTGTTCTGATTAAATCAAATATGCCACCTCCAGCTGAAGTAGTCAGGGCAACCATGCTCCTCGCATCTCCTACTCCACAGGCTGAAAACCACAGCGCTGCAGCATTTGTTCACCATAAGGGCACACCAAAGGTGTTTTACAGCTCAAGTTCTCAACCGCAGGGCCATGGGTGTTAATTGGGTACTGTGCAGCTGAAATGAGGCATTAGTTCACTCAGACGGGGCTAACAGGGCATTCAGTATTGAGCCAGTGAACTAACAATACTGCGATGGGAGCTTGCTGGAAAATAGCGCACACGCGTCCAAATGCATGCTCCCTTCTTCATACATAATGCAGCTGATCCTCATAACTGCTTAACAAGGAGCAAACTAACTAACTCTGAAACATTCCTCTGAAGGCCCGCAAAAATCCAGGGAGACGACTGAATCCATATTTATTATTAGATTCCATAAATGAACTACTAGTGATTTCATTCTAACCAGACTCTAGTGGCATCTTTGAGATTTTATTATTAATTATGATGTTATTTGTGAGTGATATGTACTGTTCCGAATCTATTTACATTATGGTGTAGTTTCCTTTTTTCCCCTGTATGCTCCTTTACATTTTATATACAGCACTGTGCAAACGTTTAAGACCAGCATTAGTCAAACAAAAATACAAAAAGTCTTTCCACTGTAGCATATAAAAGCTGTTCATAAAGATTTTTATTTAAAAAAAAAACAAAAAAAACATACTTCCAAAACGCCTACCTTTATTGGTTGGATTCTAATACAGACATGGTGAAATAATTTCCCGTTCACTATAGCATTACTATAACTCTAATGGGGGTGGCACGGTGGGTAGCACCGCTGCCTCACAGCAAGGTCCCGGGTTCAATCCCAGTGATGGAGCGGCCTGGGTCCTTTGTGCGGAATCGGTTTGTCCTCCGCTTGTCTGTGTGGGTTCACTCCAGTTTTCTCCAACATTCCACGTGTATTAGGTTAATTGGTGTCTCTAAAGTGGCCCTACCAGTGGGACTGTGTGTGTGCTTGGTCTACGATGGATTTCCGCCCCAACTAGGGTTGTTCCTGCCTTTCCGCCCAGAGTTGCCGAATGGGCACCGACTGGCCCACAACCAAGTGGACTAAGCAGAAGGTAATGGATGGATGATAACTAACGGTGGTCTAATATACTGCTCACAAATAAAGGGGATACTTCAAAATGAAAGCTTCAATTGTGAAATATCCCCTAGTTTTTGTGAGCAGTGTGCTTTTGGCCTGTACTGTACGTTCATAAAAAAAGAATATGTAAATAATAAAGGCCTCCAACTGCTAAGCCATTAAACAGGAAGAAGTCACAGCCGCATTCGACTGCAGTCTCCACAAGGTTAGCATCAGCAGGATTCCACAGAGTGAGATGGAATCAGTAATTCTGCAGGCTGCAGTCGAAGCTCTGAGTGGGTGTGAATGATGCATTGATATCCACCGGCAGGACAAATGGGAAAAATGGGCTGACTTTACTGAGCAAAGCCCTTCTCATCAAAACTGGCCTGGGGCTGTACTCGACTTGCCATGCTGTGAGCTTCCCATACACACACACACACACACACACACACACACGTTTCTAATCCTTATCACCTTCTATAACTCTATCCACTAACGATATAACGACCATGGATATGGAGATATGACTGTGTGCGCACGAGTTAATGAAAGCATGTGTAAACCATCTGCCTATGTCAACGATCAGCAGAGCACACCCCGTTTAGACAGAGTAGAGTAGACTGAGAAGAACTTACCAAAAAAGGGAAAGATGGCAACAAATTAACACGCACACACAACTCCGGATATCTTGTTTGGCTAGTGAGAATCTATAGTAAAGAGGGCAAGATGCACGGCTCAGTATTCAAATGGCTGGATCTCCGCCCAGCACCGGCCATAGTGCAGAGAGAACATATGAGCGCTGAGTCAGCAGCGGTCTAAATAAGACCAGTAAGCACTGCATGCACACCTCACAACCCCACAGCAGTAGCACTCGAATAGGCTACGTGGCTACGTGAGACAGATGGCCTTTTCTGGGTCATGCCTGAAATGGACCCCTGAACCTCTATTCTCTATATTTTACCGTAAATAATAGGATACAGACTATATAATAGTTCTCTAAACGGAACACAATTGTACTACAGTAGTACCTCGGTTCTAAACCACCACGGAATTCAGTTCTCGACACACATTTGTCTCGGGTTCTTGTCGTCTTGCAAGAGTTGAGCCAACTGACTTGTTTCAGGAGAAACTCAGGGTGGGTGAGGGGGCCTATCTTTTGGGCTGGGAACTTTGCTGCCATCTTGAAATTCAAAATATTGGGTCATGGGTAAGTTTTTTTTTTTTTCCACCCAATAGGAAGGTGGTATAGGAAGCATATCAAAGAAGACCAGAACTGTTTTAGAAATCGATTGGTGCAATCAGATTTGCAGTATCTCTTGTGGTCCAAAGGTTATCAACGCAACGTCTAAAACGTCTTGTTGTTCGTCAAAGGTAACTGAAGATGGAACTGATGATTCTGATGCCTGGGAAACACAGCTGCCGTATCATAGCAACAGACTTCAACAACCGACACCCAGAAAGATCACCAATTTCTCACAGCACTGCTATATCCCTCATCGCCATAATCCGAGAAACCGGGACTGTCGACAAAAAGCCATGTAGTGATCATAGTTGTGGCAATTTACTGTTGTATGATTTGTGTTAAAAATACTGTCCCCTCCTACGGCTATGTAGTGCTTTTCTTCTCAAGGCAAAAGTGAATATTTGAGTTTAATTCAGAAAAAAACCACTCAATTAATAATTTTACCCACTTACCCCATATAGAGGCCAATCAGCCAAAATGTGTTTAGTGTGTCAAGTTTCTCCCTGCACTGGAGCTACTGAAACCTTTCTACACGTACAGGCTCGCTTATTCACAATCATGTACCATTTGGGGTAACATATGGGCCTCCAATATGGGGTCAATGGCCTCCCCTGTTATCCAAATCACTAATCCATTCCGATTCGATACTGATATTAAATAACTTAAATACTTAAAAAAAAGTATTACAGTAAAGTATATAAAAAAAAGGTTTATTCTAAAAACGCTACATTATAGTTTGCAAACGGATGGCACTGTGGTGCAGCGGTTAGTGTGGCCGCTGAACTTGGACTCCCTTCCACATTTCAAAGGTGCATGTTGGGCTAATTGGTGTTTCTAAAGTGCCATTATGTGTGCCCTATGATGGATTGGCGGCCTGTCTAAGATTGTTCCTGCCTTGTGCCCTGTGCTGCTAGCTAGGCACTGGCTTTCCTGCGACTCTGACCAGGTTTAAGCGAATAAGGAAAGCAATGAATGAAATTAATTAAATATAAGATTAAGCTTTATATGTTATACAGTGTAATACAGTAACCTTCAAACGGAAGAGAATATTCCTGCTGGACACATCCCTCATTAAAATACGATTAGAGTCCAAATGAAAATACCGAGCATCAGTATCAGCAGTGCTTAAATGAAATGTCTGTATGGATTTTTCCGTTTGGGAGCAGATACGGTATGGCTCTACAGAGACTAAAAATGACTGCTGGTGATCTGAACGTTTCAGTGTTGATTGCATACTGAACTGTGTTAAAAAAAATCCTCACGGACATTAGTGCAGTTTTAACACCCAAGGTTTTGTTTTTACTACTTTTGACAATTCCCCCGACGCTCGAAGGTTTGCGCGCCATGTGCCCAAAGTCCAAACCAACGCTACACTTTCACGGCTCAGCGCGCCCAACTGGTAAACGCTTAAGCGTCTGTATTTTTGTGGAATGCAGGTCTGACATGCACGAACGGACGTTTAATACCAAATGAAATGATGCTGTTCAGACAAAACATCACGGGTTCATACTGTGTGCAATGAAATTAAAATCTAAATAAGCATGTGGGCTTTCTTTTTTTTTTTTTAAATATGCATTTTCCATACCATCCCAACTCGTTTCTAACTTAGGGTTGTACCACTGTACACGTTTTTATATTTCGGTTCGACAGCGTGCCTTTGTTCAATTTCTTCTTAATTCTTGCTTGTTCCGCATATTGCCATGTACTTAAACAGTGGATCTGGGGACGATGAAGAATAAATCCATGATTAAATGCAGAACCATGAAAGATACACGTAACAGTTAAGGCTTCAGATGCTGAGTAGATCTAGTGTGCCCCTTGTTACGTGTTGTTTGCTGTTTTCTTGTGAAAATACCCTTTATATTTAGATCACAGTAGTATAGAAAGAGTATTTGCAAATGGTAATGTCTTGTCAATGTCCATTTCGGTATCTTTTTGTTTAAACGTAGTCGTTAAACAAAAGCGTGCGCGAACCCGGCACTTTCCGAACCATTTTCTGGAGTTTGACTGCGTATGAAATGTGTCTTACATTGGTTTCATTTTCTTATATGCCAAACAACAAAATACATCTTGGTTTATCGGCATCTGAGAAAAGGAAATTGCGAACGAGTTTCCATCAGTTTATGTCAACGCACACTGCTCGTAAAAATCTATTCAAAAAAATGCTTCCATTATGGATATTTCCTGCATACGTGAGCCTTCCTGTTTACTTTAAGTAAATACAAATGTCCTTCAAGAAAAGTACAAATGTTTGGACTGCGTTCAAACCTGGGGTCTTTCTGGATGCTGTCTATGGAGGGTGAGCGAAGGGTTCCGTCATCAACGCCCACAGCGTGCCGGGCAAAGCCTGCATCAGACGGTCGGTACGGGCCAGAGCGGTACGGATCCGGGTACGGGACTGCGGTGTAGTTGTTTCTTTGGTACGACATGCTGCTTCGTTGGCTGGAGCTTCTTTGTAGGTTCCCCACGGCTTAGAAGAAAACAAATGGCCAAAAACGTTAAAGGACTTGAGAATCAAGATTTCCTTAAGGAAACTATTTCATCCAAACCACAACAGAGAACCCAAAAGTGAGAGTGTTTACAGAGACGTTGAGCTGAAGAAAGGGTGAGAGTGTGTTGATGTCTAAGATTTAACTGTTTTTTGAACACGCGCATCATTCCTCAGGTCTGGAAGTCATTAGAGCTGTGCTTTTGAACCTTGAAACAAATGAGCGCGTTTTCTGCCAGAGACTGCTGCTGCTTTTATGTGCAGGAACCTTCCAGGAACAAATCGGATTCCTCACTTTATACAGACACGTGGAGGTGAGGTTGTGTTGAGATTGAACTTTTCTCCATGTGCGACGCCTGTACACGCCATGCCTGGTTTCATGTTAACACTGGGAGAACGGATCCGGTGAGGGCAGATGTCTGGCTGAAAATGTATGCTAAATGTCTGAGGTCAGAGCAGAACGGCCAGGCTTGTTCGACCTGATAGAAAGGCAACAGTAACTCGATTAAGCCCTCGTTTAAACTGAGGTATGCGCCTAGGAGCATCCCCGAATGGACAACACGTCAAACCTTAAAGCAAATGGGCTACAACAGCAGAAAAAGCCACACCCAGAGCCACTCCTGCCAGTTAAAAATCATACGGGCTGACCAAAGTCGGACGACAGGACACGAGTCTGATTTCTGCTGTCACATTCAGATGTTAAAGCCAGCACTTGGTGTGAACAACATGAACGCGTGGATCCATCATGCCTTCAGTCAGCTGTTCGGCCTGCTGCTGCTGTGATGGCGTGGGGAATATCGGTCCCTTAATATCTTAATAACTGACCGTTGTTCAAACACGACAGCCTACTCGCATATTGCTGCTGACCATGTTCAATCATTTATGGCCACAGCGTATCTTCTGATGGATACTTGCAGCAGGATAACAACACGTCAGAGCACAAACTGACTTTTTTTTCTGGTCACTGTACTCAAATGGCCCCCAGAGTCCCCAGATGAGAAATTCCCTTCACGGATGTCCAGCTGACAAAACTGTGATGCCGTCACGTCAACATGGACCAAACTCTCAGAGGAATATTTCCAGCACCTTGAATCTATCACCTAATAAAGTAGCCGGCGAGTGTTTACTACACTGTGTTACGGCAAATTAATTTCTTTAACGTACGCATTTATTTGGAACGAACGCAAAAACCAACTGACCTGAGGTGAAGGCAGGTAAGAACGTTCAACTAAACATTTTTGGCATGTGTTTGTTCGTTACACAACAGCAAGTCGTACGACTTAAATCATGCACCAAGGAATTTTGGCCGAAATGCAAGGAATGCTGGGCTAAACATCATCGTTTTCCCACCTCTCTGTGTTTTCGTTAGAAATCAGCGGAGTCCCATGTCAGTTCTTTAATCTGATGTTTGTACGTGTACAGAACCCGCACTGTCCTTTACTTATTTACTGCTTCCTTAGTGATTCCATTCATTTTCCGCACAGTTTTCTTTTCTCCAGCACATCGGCACCACCAATCAGAAAAGGTGACGGAAGTGTTGATTTCCTTCCTACATCAGCGGCTACACAAACGACTGACTCTTCTGGGATTGGGCTCGGTTTCTTAGTACAACTAAGCAGCGGCAAACAAATTGGTCTAAACCTCTGTGTTAGCCAGACTGGGTCATGAAAGGACTTGTGGTCCACCGACAGGCTTTACATTTCTTTAGCGTTTCGTCTTGCTGATTTGGACTTCAATGTTTGTCTAAAACAACACAACCGGGACGCCTGGGATGATTAAAAGTAGCCATGAAAGAGTGCTGTGAAGAAAAAAAGCTATTAAAATTTAATTTAGTACCAACACCAATAGCACTTAACGATCCAAATGAGTTTCTAGTAATGAGGCGTTTCCTGGGAAAGAGTCACAAAATGTCTTTCTGCTTTCTTCCAATGAAATGGAGCATAAAGCCCTTATTAGCAAAGCTGTCAGCATGAAGTGATTTCAAAGATGGGAGTTAAGTTAAGACACACACACGCACGCACGCACACACACACACACACACACACGCACGCACACGCACACGCGCACGCGCACGCGCACGCGCACACGCGCACACACACGCGCACGCGCACGCGCACACACACGCGCACGCGCACACACACGCGCACGCGCGCACGCGCACACGCGCACACACACACACACACACACACACACACACACACACACACACACACACACACACACACACA
>JAUZST010012667.1:0-11334 GCA_034779995.1 Parotocinclus haroldoi
ACACACACTCACACACACACACACACACACACACACACACACACACACACACACACACACACACACACACACACACTTTTTATTGATATAATATTACTGTAATTAATTCTAAACCTAAACCTAACCAGGTATCAGCATAATAGCCCCACATATAATTGTGAAATACACAAACAATCTTTGACAAAAAATATGTTGGTGACTTTCCATTGAGATAATTATTATTGTACCGTATTCATTATACAACTAAACCTAACCTTGACCTCAGTAATTCCTCAAGGAATTTTGGTGCATTAAAAAATAATTTATTTTGTCCATACAAAGTAAAGAATGACAGCTATTTTTGAGGGGAGGAAATGTGGTCCTGACAATGATATACAAACGTTATACATATATAAACCACAAACACACATACACACACACAACCCTAGAGGCCTCCTCGTGATACTTTTCACGGAACTCATCTGTACAAGGCTCAAGAGGGATGCCCATAGGTCAAGGGGCAAACAAATTTGCTGTCAGATTTACTGGTGCTGCAAGGTTGGTGGCAGTACAGTTAAAACTTTTATCAGGAAAATGCATGTGTGTTAATTTTTGCGATTAGCAGCATAAAGTTGCGCAACCTATAGTTTTGCTTAATAATACCCATCATGACCAACGTGTCAGTCTAAAATCAGCGAAAGGCTTAGGACGTTAAGAGTTTTACTAAAAAAATATTCCTTGTTATTGACACACACCATCATATATACACGCCACACACAGATGTGCAAACACACACACACATGCAAACAGAAATCTGCGTAGAGGACATGGTTGTTTTGTTTCACCTATTACTGACCCCGACAACAGCCTTCCCATGGGAACAGAGGTAAAAATGAACATATATGTGCTCACTGCAACCACTGTTAATGAAGTGCTGATGGGGCTCAAAAATGAGTTGCAACCTTCTTTATATTCTTACTGATCTCATTTAAAAACAGAAGTTCCCTCTGGCATCTGTTTTCCATACACCCATACAATCACAGACGCACACACACACACACACACACACACACACACACAAACACACACGCATGCACGCACACACACATGCATGCGAAGGTTTTTGCTCAAGGACCCATCAGTGGCAGATTTGTTGTATTTTTCTTTTAAATAAAAGCCATGTTCCTCATGGACACCAGCAATATATACATGGTTTACACACACACACACACACACACACACACACACACACACACACACACACACACACACACACACAAAATGTGTCTTGGTATCACTTTGCATTGATATAATATCACTACCTAATTAATTCTACACCTAGCACTAACCTTAAACTTGGGAGCCTAAAGGTGATTTTGCAGTTTTGCAAAAGTTGCAGTTAATGTAAAAAATATTATATTATTGTGGGGACGAGCAAATTACTGTATAAAGTATACATTTAGAATCTCAGATCTTTATATCCTAATGATCAGGCTCAAAATGCAATAAAGCCTTAGCCAGTAGGACAGACCAAACTCAAACTACAGACCCAAACTATAATCTACAACCTGCACATTTTTACTAAGCCAAATATATTTCAGAGGCTCTGTCAAAAAAAAAAACAGAAAAAGAGGAACCTGCTACTGTGTATATGATGGATAATTTTAAAACATTGTTAGATTTTAAAAGCCTGATTAGAAAAATAAATGTTTGCCATCTGTTTCCTTAAACATAGCCAAAGTCTGTTACTGCAAAAAGGCAGGCTTGGGTTCTTTCCTAAATATTTATTTAGTTTTACAGTCATCATAGGAATCTCCTGTGCTTGCAAACCCCTATTGGCACTTGTCTAAACGTTTAGGCCAGAGAAAACTAAATCCATATTCTGTGTCAATCAAGGAAAGGGAGGAAGGGGAAAGAATGGAGGGAATTGGGTTAAAAAATGAATCTGTGGTAAATAATCACTTGCTTTTTTCATGTTTCTCACAAGCCCCTACCAGCATAATATCAACTGGCAAGGCCAAAGTAAAAACATGGATCCCATTTTCACTGACCTTAGAATGTGCTTCCTACCCACAAATACCAATAGAATACACAGCAAGGAGCCAATAAACTATTGTTATAGACAAGGGAAAAAAATAATGTGTCAGATATATATGTGCCAGATGATAAGATGCAGAAAACATATGCATAAGCTACATTGTTGTGTAACTAGCCTTAATGTATCTGATGTTTTTTAACTATTATAGCATTTCATATTAGTAATATTTCCTTATAAGTGATTACACACTGGTCTACAATGTAAAAGATCATGCAATGAATTTAACTAGCTAAACAAGCTATGGGTTGGTGCAATGGTTAACATGATGGTGCAGAGGTTAGCTCTGTCTAGGGTTATTCCTGCCTTGTGCTCTATGTCTCTGGATATTCACCAGCTCTCCCAAAGGCCTGGCTAAGATTAAGCGGATAAGACAATGAAATAATTAAATATAGTGTATTAATACAATTGCTGAGAAATCTAAAAGACAAAAGGCCTGTGTTTTGTCATGTGCAAATAACTAGTTTTTTAAAACAGTCCATTATCTTCTGCCTAATCCTCATGGGGTTCGCGGTTTTTTAATACAGAAATTTCAGTATTTTTGATTGAGTCTAGGTTTTTTAAATGCCAAATCAGTGGTTTACAGTCTAAATAAATGGACATAATGAAAAGGTCATAAACCAAAATAAGAGCTGCCAGTAAGAAGAAAGCGTTATTACTGCTACTGATGCTTTTAAGTACAGCTACTATACTTTACTACACTACTTTACTATACTATACTATAAAAGTGGTCAAACTTAAAAGTAAATAAAAATATTTATATACAACTGCCCATATATACAGTTTATGTGTATACATATAAGTCTATATATAAACAATGCTATGTAAATACTTTTTAAAACGTGTTTTATTTAAATAACTAGCCGCAAAAATGTGACATATTGTAGTGAATATGGTGCAATGGAAAATACACATAACAAATAACACTGAACACAAAATACCATCTGACATTGTGACTTAGCAGTAACATAAATGAGACATCGGTTCACATTGGGAGTATGAACAGAAATGTAAAATGTGGGTGAGCTATGTGAGGTGGCTTCAGTGTGCATAAACAGATTTCTTAGGTAGGAGACAGACCTCGTAAAACCATGTCTATAAAATCTGAATTCCAAAGAACTTAAATTATTTGTTCTTGCATGGTGCCTGAGGTACTTTCAGTGTTCTGTGTTTGTTAAAAAGACTGCTACTAACACTGCACAGGTCAGCGTGGAATTAAAACAGTGTGGAAATTCTTGTACCAATCTGTGTGGAACATTAATAGCACTCTCACTGGCTTCACTTGACATCAGAGTCTGATAAGTAGCAAGGTCACAGCCTCATCAGTTCTCGTTCTGTCATTCTCTGTCTCACTTCTCTCATGTCCTGTCTCTATGTAGACAGGTGGCTAATTAGTACAGATTGATCAGACTCTGGCCACACAATTGTTTCTCCTGTTCTCTCCTGTATTTGTATGACCCTCACACCTGCACTGGCCCACTGTATCACTCAACATTGCTTTACATAATACCTCAGTTGTTGAGCATATCCATCATCCCAGTGGTCCAAATTATTGCTGGATTCCACC
The DNA here is from genome assembly GCA_034779995.1 of Parotocinclus haroldoi. Lineage (NCBI taxonomy): Eukaryota > Metazoa > Chordata > Actinopteri > Siluriformes > Loricariidae > Parotocinclus > Parotocinclus haroldoi. The sequence continues at coordinate 3,642 of JAUZST010012667.1, forward strand.
ATAAGATTCCACTGCCTTTGGATAAATGCAACAACTGTACTCCTGTTTGATCCCTAATGCTCACAGATCACCAGCTTACAATTCTGCACCTTTGCTAACATATTACTATGTTTTTGCCACACTGGCAGCTATGTTTATGTACTGCACATGAACACATCCAAATATATAGTCACTATACTTAACTGTAAAAAGATTTTATAATTGAGCAGTGTCCTGCTGTGACTAAATTTGCAAACTAATACTTTATAATTTAAAACATTAGAAATCCATAATAATTTACTTTCATGTGCATTTTAGTCATATTAGGGTCATGTGACCCTAATATGTTCCCATTTCTAAAAAATTAGGAAGCATACCACAAGCCACAAGTTCAATAGGAAGTTGTATCATTTGGATGTTCTGAAGAAAATCAAAAGTTAGTTTTCTCTTATTTTGTTCTGTGTATTTGATCAATCTCGAATTACGTAAACTATTTTAAATGTTATTTGTTTATTGCAAAAATACACATTTTTGGTAATTCATTAGAATGTGCTCAGCATCCTAATGCTATTAGTATAGATGTCATTTGGGAACATTTTATGTATTTGCTAATTCTGTACTGAAAATTCAATTCAAATTCAAAACTCAATCCTGTAATGATTTTGTCAACGGTAATGAGGAAAAACAATGTAAAAATTCAAATACAGTCGCCTGAGAATTGACCAGTACTCATTATGATTAGTTAAATATGTATGCTGTGCTAATGGTACAAATTCAGCTGAATGACTCACATATCATTATTTCTATTTATCAATATATCTATTTATCTGTATAATAATGTACAGAAATACACCCACTCATCAAATTGTCCAAAAGAACTGACTAAAACCAAATTTTGTGTTGCTGTGAAATGTGTTTAAATCTACCGTATTTGGCAAGTAAAATTAGTGAATGGTTTCACAATTTCTACACACATTTGCATACCTCCAATAGAACCGCATGTATGTGGACAGGTCAGCTTTTTGTTAAATGTACACCCAATATCAATATCATGTTATTAAAATATTGTAATGATACAAAGTTGGTATATAATCCACATATTCCTGAACATATTAGGTATTTGTATATTAAACAATCAAGGGTGCCTTTAAAATGTATTTGCTTGAAGCTTTGGATAATGCACAAGCATAGTCCAATTTAATAGGCTAAATGCTACTTATTGTAACTTAATACATAGCAGGTTTAGAAGGAAGTGAGGTACACAGTCAGACAAGGGCAGTGAATGAGTGGAATGTTTCAATTATGATTCTCTGTATCCAGAAAACCACAGCATCACTGAAAACTGATGATCTAATCTAGCACAGCACTGATTTATTTATGTTGCTCCTCGTGTTTCAAGATGCTTGGATAGAAATGCCTGGTATCATATTGTTAACTAGATTAGCTTTTTAAAATTATGACAATAAACCTAGTATTTTGGGGTCCCTATTTTGTTACCTACGGCCGTCTCATTCAGGATACATTGTTGCTTTGTTCCTGTTTTAGGATATGCTCTGCATGCAACACTGAAGATTAATGGATGTTTTGTTCTTTAATTACCAAAAGTGCAGATGAATTGGAGGTAAGAGTCAGCTGGTGTAAAGTCCAGGTCTGAGGTCCTGGGTTTGAATCCCAGGCGGGGCTCACAGTGGGAATGATGCATTTAGGGAACCTGTAGAAAGGGCTCTGTATAGTGATCCAGTGCTTTTCAGATCAGCCAGGAGATGAAAGTGCACATGCACTCCTAAGACCCCCTTGGTATCCTAAATTAAACTTAATTTAAACCTGAATTCAGCAATACCAATAGGAGGACAATAATCTTCTTACACCTGACTGTTATCAATCTCTGGCTTGCTTACCTTTTATAGGTCTGTCAGGCTGTGGTAGTTCCAGAAGGCTTTGTGGAGTCTAGTGGTGTTTAAAGCATAGACATTGATAAAAGGACATGGCTTGGTTTGCCATACTATGGCTGTGTCTTCCTACTGTGCATTGAATGATATATCCACCTAAAGATATACGATACATCCACCATCCATGTCTCTGACTAGGTTAAGTGGTAAAACATTACAGTTTTTATTACGATTAGATATAGCATTTATAGCAAATGTATAATGGCCATATATCATTATTTCTCATTTATTTATCAGAGCACAAACCAAAATACAGGCAATTTGTTTACAGTGTTTTTTTTAAATAATGTTTTTTGCATGACCTCACCTTATACTTGAGCTATAGCAGCATCTGGCAGTGTCATCAGGATGACAAGGTTGATGAAGCTTGATCAGGACTCTTTTTTAGAAAGGTACAGCTCACAAAAATTGAAATGAAGATTAGTAAAAGAGCATTATGGAGTGACAAATCCAAATTTGAAACTGTTGACAATCACTGACAATCTGTTATGGTTATTATACTATGGTTAAAACAGCAAACCTAACGGTGACCAAAGATTTTTGCACAGTAGTGTGCAAGCTTATAATATATTAACTTAGCTATATGTTCCTCTTTTGCCATACTTCCGCCTTGTGAGGCCGGGTCGAAAAAGGGTTTAGAAAGGCCTCCTGACAGATTGCAGGGACTAGGAAGAATCGGATATGACGATATGGTCTATGGAGAAGGATGACGGGCCTGCAGGCCTGGTTGTTCTCATAGAGCACTCCTTAAACTCTACAGCAAATGTGATCAGAGAGCAGCTTCACTGAGAGGGAGCAGGCCAAATCCAATGGCTACAATTGATCTGAGAACAGAACTGGGAGACACTATGGCAACAAACCATGGATTCCTGATCATAAGAAGACTCAAAATGATTAAAACATGAACAAAGGTCTGCTGAAACCATCTGAATTTCTTACCTGATTAAGAAAGTATGATGGCCAGGCTCTTTGTTATGTTCTTCTTAAATCGTACTGGGAAACAATTTATGGAAAGAAAACCAATAACTCAAACGGACCCCTTCACATTTGAGGATGTAAAATCAGAGAGTTCAGATGATGGCCATTCAAGGTACTGATTGCTAACAAAAGCTATTGGGATAACACTAATATGCAGAGCTGCATAGCGGTGGACCAGTGCTATATGAGATCTATTACAAAAAGGGACATGAAAGGATTTGGACAGATGGCAAAAAAAGGGCAGATGTTAGAGACAGTACCACAACTTAAATGTAAACCAGTCTTGTGACTCCAAGGGATGAAGGTTTCCTTTGCTGGATATTTTTTCTTCTATCTCTTTTTGTCCTGCTCCTGCAGAGATCCAGAATGTTAAGGTTTAATGCTTCATTGCGTGCACATGTTCCGGCCATGAAGAACTCTGTAGTCTGTTTTCCCCACATCACCAGTTCATTCCTACATTGGCTTGGTTTCATGTGTAAAAAGTAGCGGTTGATTTGACAACCCCTCAAATGACATTTCAGCTGGTAGGAGATGTTATTCTGGTCATGATGAAAAAACAAACCCAATACATCACATTCTCTCTTTCTTCCCCCACCTTCCTTTGAAAAAAGAGACTTGCACAAGTGATTCTGGTAAATGAGGCCACAATCCTAATTAGGTTCTTAAACCAATAAGAGGTCATCTTGAAGTAATTTGTGGATAGATGAAAAAGAGAAACTTAATTCCAAACTTGTCTACAAGACATTGGAGAACAACACTAATCCTCATCTTGGGGGGAGGAAATAGAGGTCACATTCTACAGAATGGTGTACATCTTGTTTTCGAGTTAGAAACATATACATGAGCCAATAAGTAAAAACTCTGCACTTGTAACCAAAAATACAGATTCTGCTGTTTAAGAACTGCATTATGTTCTGTGAAATAGGTTAATGATCGAAATGGTCTTTGACAAGGCCTTTCCATAGTCACATAGTCGGGAAACTGTGCGCAAATGATGACACTGAAAACACGAGTGGAATATTACCATTTACGTTGCATGCAAAGCTTATACTTTTGTACATACAACTTCATTCAGATAATACACAACACCCTGATCCTTTTATTTACAAAAACACATTAGTGATCGCACACTGTAGAACCAAAATATAAATGTGCCTAAACATAACCAAACATATCTCACTGGCTGCACACAACCAAGTCGCAGTGGTCCAATGACACTCAGCTCTTTTACGTATAAGAAGGTGAAGCCAACTTTTCCATTTTGTTTTCCAAATCATGTCCAAAATCATTAGAGATCATTTTGTAAACTTTTTCAGCCTGATGAGCATCAACATTCTTTCTGAGGTCATCAGAAAGCTTATTGTTAGTACCATGATACAAACATGTTGTTTATGCCTGATTACATCAATTCCATTGATTTTAAACTGTCAGTTCCGTTTCAAATTAACTTCTAATCCTGAAGGTTCACATACTTTTTGTCACTTGCATATATTGGTATAATTTCCTCTCATTTGTTTAATTGGCTCCTGTTTATCTACTTTTAGAACAATTATTATATTATAATAATTATTATTATATATAACAATTATTCAAAATCATATGAATGCTTGTCTCATAGGTCTGCATAAATAGGCTTTGTTAAATTACTGATAATATGAAAGCACTGTTTATTCATATATTCTATTCAGTGAGCGCTCTAATTTTCAACTGTAAATGCATTTCTGAATGGGCCTAATATACAAGCAAAAAATACACACCTCCATGACTACATGGGATAAATGTTATCTGTAGTCAGCAGTCAGAAATAATACTTCTATATTGCTTATCATTAGAAAGAAAAGATAAATACAATGTGTTGAACTGTCCTGCTCTATTTTCATAATTAAGACTTGTAAGCATGACTCAGCTTTATCCGCTTTGCATTTGTTCTCATCTGTGCTAGACATAAGAAAACCAAATGTCCTAAAAGGCTGTGGATCTGCAACAGCTTTTGGAGCACACTCCCATCCGATCCCTTCAAAGATTGCTCAATTCATTGATTTCTTTCAACCTGCAAGGTTTATTCTCTTTTCTTCTTCTTCTCTCTTTTCTCCTCCATTGGCCTCCTGGCTGTTGTTTTGAACTCTACAGGGAATGCCTCAGAAGTGTTTTTTCCTACTGCAAAACATGCCCTGAGCACATTGTTAGCGAGTGAGATTTAAAGGATCTGTCTAATCAATAGCAGATCATGGTTCAAGTCAGGGTCAGCATTCCGACTCCATGGGAGCTCACAACCGAACCACGCCTACTTATCTCTCACATTTCCCAGTTCGACCTGCTGTCGGACAGCCAGGTGTGAGGATGGGATTCTGGGCCATAAAAGCTGCACCACCCCACCTACACCAATCCAGATTTTCACACACAACAATTATGAATCTCCAATGAATGCCCCATACTGGCATAAGGTTTTATCATGTATTCTTTTTCTGATCCTAATGGGAGAAACAGAATAAAAATCTTGCTAAAATGAGACTAGCATAAATCCAAGTACTAATGAGGGTGCGATTTGTTCTTGTTGTTTGTTATAAAGATATGTGGAGAATAATGTCCAAACATATGGGTCCTGCTAATGAACAGATGTAACGTAAGCGTTTCAGTAATCTACACAGCTCAAAACAATTAAGGTTCAAATAAAGGCCAAGTAAGTTTATTAGTCCCGAGTGAAGTAAACACAAATAAGGAAATAAGCCATGGAAGTCACAGTAAATGGCAAATATGTGTCCTCAGACATACTTATATGAATGCAGATGTCGGGTTTACTACAATTATTTAATAGAGTAAAGATACCAACAGCAACGACAGACAGAATGAATCATTTTTATTACATAAACTCATTAAAGGAAGCTGTTATAACGGCTTTGTCATGTTGACACAGCAAAATCCAAATGAACTCCGCAGTCTCGCTCCCCCGTCTTACCTATTAGCAGTGCTACATTCTTAACCTCTGGCCCCTCCTGGAAGAAAGTGTGAGATACAAAATCCATGCGCCTATAAAGGCTTAAAGACTAAAGGCCTCTTTTTGCCCCCACCGCCTATACTCCATCACCACTCTATCCATACACTCCTCTCCTACCCCAGTGTGGCCCCCTGGTTTAAGACACTACTCCTGACTGGCCTCCATCTGAACCAGATGCTCGAGAGTGCCTCACACTTTACACTAAGTGCATTTTACGAATCAGATAGCACAACGTTACACAAGGTTTGTCCCCAGCCTTTTAGTGTTATATTCCAATTGCTTATGTCTAAAACAAATGCAAAATTGCTTACATTCATCATAAACTTCGCTTCTGTGACCACGCAACGAAAGTTATGCATTTTCAGTTTAGAAACAATCTCCAAATATAGTCGACCCTCATGTTACCCATCGGTAAAGGCTTTCAAAGTTCATAATGTCCTGGTGAAAGCGCTCTCCTTACTCCTCTGAATAAGCTCCCATGTTCTCTTTGAACTTATCAAGATGAGCATCAAGGATATGCATTTTGAGTGACCTCCTAAAGCCCATTGCAGCATAGCTCTTTATCAGAGTCTGAACCAGTTGTGCATAGTTTTCATCTTTATGATTGCCTTGGAAGCCGTGAACCACTGCGACGAAACTGTTTTAAGCAGCTCTCTCCTTCCAGCTTCTTGGGAAATTCTATCTCTCTAGAATTACTGTAGATCACTCTATGATCTTCTTGATTTGTGGTCCGACGAAGACACCAGCTGTGATCTTTGCTTCAGACAGCTTAGGGAAAAGATCTTGGAGGTAACTGAGAGCTCTCAACTCCTTATCTAAAGACCTGACAAATTGTTTTATGAGCCCGAACTTGATGTGTAGTGGTGGCATCAGCACCTTGCGTGGGTCCACCAGTGGCTCCCACTTTACGATTTCCTTCTCCACAGAGAACTCTGTTCGCTGAGGCCAGTCCTATCTGTGGTAGTGCGCTTCAGTATCCCGGCTCTCCCAAAGGCAAATAAAGCAAGGATACTTGTAAAACCACCTTGGAGGCCCATCAGGAATAACACCATTTTGAAATCTCTGATAACTTCCCAGCCATACTCTTCATACTTCAAGGCACCTAGCAACATTTTGACACTGGTGTATTCCTGTTTCAGATGCACCGAGTGAGCTACAGGAAGAGACTGATACTTGTTTCCATTGTGAAGCAGCGTGGCTTTGAGGCTCTTGCATAAACTGTCTATGAAGAGGCACCACTCCTTCGAGTTACAGGTGATACTTATAGCCTCAAATAGACCGGCCACAACTTGGTGACGCTTCCTCTGATCTGTGACTTGGACGCGTTCATCTAATAAGTTTCATTGCTTGAGCTTTGATGTCAGAAGCTCAGTGTTGGATTTGTTGAGAGCGAGGTGTCTGATCAGATCGTTGAGGTCTTTTTGGTTAGGGTGGTATGGCTTCAGCTGCATGTGAAGAGACATCAGGATCTTTAACGTCTTCCTCAGTGTCTGACCTGCTGCTTTCTTCTGAAGGTGGTTGAGCTCTGGAGGAGTTGGTACAGGAAGTTCAGGGCAGTGTGGTACTGGAGCAATAGATGAAGGAATGCCAGGATACGTTACAGATGGTGCATTTTTGCCAGTGCGACATTTGGAAGGGTCCAGCATGCAGAAGTAGCAATTTGTTGAGTAATCAGTTGGTTTATACCAAATTCTTGGGATTGCAAAATGCATGGATCTCTTCTCTCCCCTGTACCAACCTATAAGCAAACAAAATAAAATTTGGATTGAGAATTTGATTTAGGCCTATTTCA
>JAUZST010012668.1:0-11334 GCA_034779995.1 Parotocinclus haroldoi
ATGGAAAACATACTCACTCCCAGATGAAAAACTTGGCATGCCGTTATGTCTCAGGCAGATACACAAATGATTACACGGTCTTTCCACAAGAAGGCATGCTATCTTGTAAAAAGGGTCTCAGTGGCTAATTCTGTATACTGTACCTCTTGGTGAGAGATTGCTAACTGCTAGACATGCCCCTACAATGTATTGAAATACATTTTGCCCAGTTGCCAAACATTAAGAGGGGGCTCATTGTTGGACTGAGAGAAGCAGGATGGTCATTCTGATTAACTGACCCCCATCTGGGCTGTACTGACCTAGCTGTTAGGATGTGTTGGGAGCAATAAGGTCATGTACATGGCAAACAGCTCCAGACGAGCCAGACAGAAGAGTAGTAGAGAAGACTGTTTGATCTGCAGGCAAGCATGATCAGCTCCACAGTCACGTTGTTCACCATCCAACTACACCCCTCTTTCATCTGTACGGTTTTTCCCAAAGCGTATTATTTTGCTCTAATATTGTAATCACTTGTGCACTCACCCCGATAGAAATTTCAGTTTGCTGCAAACCTGCCATGCAGGTTATGTCTCAAACAGATATTGCCCAGTAGACAGATGATTAGATAGCTATGGCTATGGCCAAAATTGTTGACACCCCTGAAATTGTTCCAGAAAATTAGTATTTATCCCAGAAATGTATTACAATTACACGTTTATTTATTTTGTGTGTATTGGAACAACATAGAAAAAAAGCCAAACATGATATAGTTGTTATGATTTGAGTTAGGACCCAAGAACGCGAGAAGGAAGAAACCCCGCGATAACATAATAACAAAAGAGGCACAGCAAAAAGCTGCACCCACAGCTGGCCTGAGCATGAATCGGCTCTTCCGGAGGAGCTCCAGAACCCTAAATCTATCCCTAACGCGCTAGATACCTCAGGGGTTTCCCCCTACTCATGCGTCAGCTTTATATACCCCGGGATGTCCCCGTCTGAATTCAGTGGAGATAAGTCGCGACATGCGTCAGCCAGGCAGCGAATTACTGAACAAAGACAACGTGCTACGGTTTAAGCGCTCGCTATGATACATTAAGGGAGGCGAGCCAGGGACCGTACGCTCTGTGACGACATGGCAACGGACAACAATAGGGCTCGTACTTATATAGTAGAGACCCCAGGGGTTCATTATCACGTCGTCAATTAAGAACCGAATATAAACGGCATCACCAGAAACTCTGTAACGTCTACCGGGGCGAGGCGCGAGTGGTTTCAAGCTTGTGATGCTCATTTAAACTCACCCCAGGCAAGTAACAGGTGTGGACAACATAAAAATCGCATCTGAAACAAGATCAAAAGGAGAGAGGTTGACTCAGTGTTTGCATTGTGTGTGCCACACTAAGCGAGGAAAGAGAAAGAGGAGAACTGTCTGATGACTTAAGAACCAAAACTGTGTCAAAATCAACAATCCCAAGGTTACAAGTCTATCTCCAGAGATTATTATGTTCCGTTGTCCACAGTGCACAACATGATCAAGAAGTTTACAGCCCATGGCACTGTAGCCACTCTTTCTGGACGTGGGCGGAAGAGAAAATTGATGAAAGGTTGCAACGCAGGACAGTCAGGCTGGTGGATAAGCAGCCTCAGTCAAGTTCCAAAGAAATTCAAGTTGTCCTGCAGGCTCAAGGTGTATCAGTGTCATCGCAAACTATCCGTCGACATTTGAATGAAATGTAACGCTATGGCAGGAGACCCAGGAGGGGACACAAACGTAAAAAGCTAGACTGCAGTTTGCCAAAATGTATGTGAGTAAGCCAAAATCCTTCTGGCAAAACTTCTTGTGAAAAGACTAGACTTAGATAAAGCTTTTTGGTAAAGCACATCATTCGACTGTTTACCGAAAATGAGGTGAGGTCTACAAAAAAATGAACACAGTACCTACAGTCAAATATGGTGGAGGTTCAAATATGTTTGGGGTTGTTTTGCTGCCTCTGGCACTGGCTGCCTTGACTGTGTGCAAATGCATCATGAAATAAAATTTACCAAAGAATTTTGGGTCGGAATTTTTTTAGCAGTGTCAGAAAGCTGGGTTTGCGTCCTAGGTCATAGGTCTTCCAGCAGGACAATTACAAACATTCTTCAAAAAGCACCCAGAAATGAGTGGAAACAAAGCACTGGAGAGTGCTGGCCAGCAATGAGTCTGGCTGTAAATCCCATTGAATACCTGTGGTGAGATCTTAAAATTGCTGATGGGTTAAGGTACTCTTTAAAGATGAGGGACCTGGAGCAGTTTGCAAAAAAAGTGGTCCAAATTTCCAGTTGAGAGGTGCAAGAAGCTTGTTGATGGCTATAAGAAGCGACTGATTTCAGTTATTTCAAAAGGGTGTGCAACCAAATATTAAGTTCAGGGTGCCAACAATTTTCTCTGGCCCATTTTTGGAGTTTTGCATGAAATAAATTATAACACGTTTGGCTTTTATTATCTGTTGTTCAAACCATGTCTAATTGCAAAACCATTTCTGGTATAAATACTTTAATTTCTGGAATAATTTCAGGGGTGCCAACAATTTTGGTCATAACTGTGTGCATTAATGTGCAGCTGATGAGTCAAGTGGCTGATGAGTGTATTTCTGAAGCATGGATGATTTTTTTATGGAATACTTTGTAGAGCAAAGCGTTGGTTTTTGTTTTGTTTTTACAAATGCTCTGTTTCTAAAACAGGCTTCCTCCTTGGCAGAAAACCAGACCAAGTCAGCATTAATGTGCTCTCCAGCAGTTGCCAAATAACTCCTTTATCCTAGCACCCAAAAAAAAAAAACACTGGGCAACACAATTTGAACCTTTTTTTATCCATCAAACTAACAAAAACTACTGTTTATGCTAAATCTGATAAATCTGGATTTTAGAAGTTCTGTAAGGCATGGTGTTTGTTATACAGCAATTGTAATACACAAAACGTGTAGGGCTATTGTACTTATTAATGAATAAGGCTGTTATTACACTTATGTTCGAACAATCCAAAATGTGTGATCCAAAATGCACAAGTACATCCATATTGTCCTCTGTTTAGTCTACTTTGTCACTACCAGATTCATTGTCATTCAGTGTCATGTTTTTTGGATAACTGTGAGGTACTGGTCTCATAGCAGATGCTAAATTATGAGATTTGACAGCATGTTTGAATTTTGATGTTATACCATTTATATTCATCAGACAGAAGTTGCTGTCCAAAGCGTGATCTTTGGGTGTTCTCCAAACTATAAGAATGGTAATAGGCCTATAATATGAACCTTTTGCCCAGTTTGTATTAATACAATCTGTATTTTGTCCAGGACTTGTCATACCATGTTTAATGATTGTAGTGAAAGAATGTTTTGTCACTTTGAAAGTCAACTGCACACCTTTTCAAATAGAGTAGAATGGACACTAAATCAGAGATGTTTACACCATGTATTCCCCAATGTGTCCACTTTTGTTTCTGTAGTTCCCTGGTCACTCATTTATATGGGCATATGCTTTCAAGAAGAAGCTACTGCACTTCAAAAGCAATTAAACTAGCCATGTTTGTTAACATTTTCGCTTCACATGCTATGTGTCATGACATGTGAGTATACTATAACAAAGAAGCAATGGGTAAAAGAGAAATTCTCAGATTCAGGTTTTAGTACACATAGATAAGAAACGATATAATCCTTTGTAATAAATGTAACACGGTATTTTTTGTATGGGAGAAAATATTTCTTAACCATTGTAACTACAGTTACTCAGAAAGGCCGATTGAAAAAAGAAAAAGAATGAGAGAGCAAAAGAGAACCACTGTCAACAAGCCATGAAATTGGGCAGCTTAAAAAGTGAAAACCAGAGAGTGACAGAGCGAGAACATCTAACAGCATTTTATAAATGGAAAACAGTAATAACTTGCAGATCAAAAGCAAAAAGACTGCAGGAAAAATGGAAGATCGAATATACAAGAACAGTAGAAATACAGGAGCAGGAATAAGCTAGGTGTTCATTGGCTATACTGTCTGATTTCTTTCTTTTTTGGATCTTAATTATTATCAAGATAACCATCCATTCATTATCTTCTCCTTAATCCACAAAGGGTCACAGGCCAGCCAGTGCCTACTCGGCAACTCTAGGCGCAAGGCCAGGAACAACCCTAGACAGGGCGCCAATCCATTGTAGGGCACACACACTCACCCACACAACCATACACTAAGGGCCACTTTAGAGACACCAAATGAACCTAACACACATTTCTTTGGACTTTGGGAGGAAATCTGAGTACTCAAAGTAAACCCACGCAGAAACGGGGAGGACATGCAGACTCCACACAGAAAGGACCCGAGGGACCTTATTGCTGTGCTTCCCACAGAGCCACCATGGTGCCCAACAGAATAACCTCAAACAACAAATAAACAATACTTTTAAATAGATTTGGATCGACGTTTGTGACAATATGTAAATGGTTACAAGCGTAGACTGATTAGACACTGGGACACACCACAAAATGTAAAAGTGCTTCTCCCACTGCCCCATAAAAGGATGTCAGAACCTACTTTTTGGGTAGTGTACCTCTTAATGAGAGATCACTGACTGGTAGACATGCCTCAACGATGCACTTAAAGACATTTTGCTCAGTCGACAGATTATGAGAGGGGGTGTATTATTGGACTGAGAGAAGCAGGACATAAAAGTGGTTCTGTAATGGCACACAAACATGGCAAGCAGGCTTCAGAAAGCCCAGTAGCGACTCCCACAGTTTTTTGTCTAGCACACAGACGCAGATGGCACCTTCACTACATACCTCTGTCTTTGCCCAGACCATTTCCAGGCGCTTAGGAGAATGAAATTTTTTGTCACGGCATCCATTATGTCTCCTGCCATTGACAGCCAGCCACTGTCAACTTCGTGTTGTGAACCTGGACAGCTATGGATGTTTCAATAATTAATTGGATCAACTATGACGGTGCAGGATCTACAGGTCTAGCTGCAACATCTGTGGGCATACGTGCCACAGATTGCTTTCAGTGCTCAGCCATATTTCATGTTGTATCCAGGCTAGAGATGGCCTAACTAGGTACTAGAGCCTCCTTTCAATTGTACAATTTCTCTCCAATAAACATATCATTTTGCTCTAACATTGTAACCACTTACATATATCAGTATTACAATTAACAAATATTCTTAGTTTAAAATGAAATATTGCATAATTAAATATCCCCCGTGTTTGTGAGCAGTGTATAAAGTGTATTTGGTTCCAACAACTCCTTGGTGAGTTTCCTTTTTTCCTGTCAATGAGTATAGATGCATTTTATTGTTCTACTCTTAGACTGTAGTTCAACTGTTTTTGTAATTTGTTAGTCCTGTTTACTCTGCTCTATTTAGTAAGTTAGTATCTAGCTAGTAACAAAAGTTAGTTTAGTATTATATACCCAGTCTAATCAGAGCTAAACCTAACCCTGAACTGAGCTCCAGGCACAGGTGATACAATACACTCAACACACTCTTCAAGGGAAGGCAAAACCCTTTAGAGTTTAATATATTTTACAAGGAATTTTACATTAACTGTAGGGGTACTTATGTACAATAATTTGTAATGACATCAGAATACACAAGTTAACTGTTTTAGGTTGCAGGTGATTGGATTCGGCTTTATTTATATATTTATTTTTATATTTTACAAGGAATTTTACATTAACTGTAGGGGTACTTTTATACAACAATTTATAATGACATCAGAATAGTTAGTTATTGTGTGTAAGGTATTTTATTAACTAACAAGTCAACATGACTGCAGGCTGCAGGTGATTGGATTCGGCTTTATTTGGCAGTCTAGGACATGTTACAGAAAATATTTAAACGCCCTTAGTAGGACAGAGGACAGAAGACAGATTATTTCTGCACAAAATCCCTTCCTGATGAAGACAAGGAAATTCAATCTTGCCGTGTAGGTAATTTAACAAGCATTCTTTCTTTGTACAATTTGGCATTGCAAATAAGTAAATCTCTCAGTCTCAGTTTCCATTCACTATTTCTGATGGGGGTCATGTTGCAAATAAACAAATGATGGATTATATATAGCCACCGAATGTAGCCTATATTGCTGTCCTGGAACCTGCAATTACTCCTCGTCATCCACATCACTGCTGTTAATATAAATTCAGTCTTAACAACAATCTAAGTGTTTTATTTAATGATACACTATGCATAATTTAGCTGCTTTATGCTTTATGCTAACCAAATTGATTAACAAAAGAATTATATTAAGCTATTAACATTTGTGCTTGAAAGGTTGTGAACCCTTAAGAATGTTTATATAAGTGTGGGGCAGCACCAGGTTCAATCCCAGGGTGGAGTGGCTTGGGTCCTTTCTGTGTGGAGTCTGCATGTCCTCCCTGTGTCTGCGTGGGTGTACTCCGGATACTCTGGTTTCCTCCAAAGTCCAAAGCCATGTGTGTTAGGTGAATTGGTGTCTCTAAATTGTCAATGACTGGTGTATGTGTATGTATGACTAGTTTTGAGATGAACTTGTGTATGGATGTAACCTTGTGTGTCGCTGGATGGCCGCTGATGCCAGTAAGCAAAGTTAAAGAAGCCAAATAAACAAACTACATAAATGTGATCCAAATCATCAGATTATCACTGTCCTAAAAGTAAATAATGAGAACTTGGTTAAACCAATGAGATAAAAATACATACTTGGTCATTTAATCTTTTTAAGAAATATATCCAGTTTTACATATTTGTGAGTGGAAAAGGTATGTGAACCTTTTGGTATCTTGTGTGACTTACAATATAGCAGCAATAACTGTAACTACACTGCTCACAAAACTTAGGGAATACTTCAAAATGAAATCCTATCTCCCAATGAAATAACCTCAAATTTTTTGAGAAGTGTATGTTGAATATTCCTGCAAATCATCTTTTAATTTAAGCACATTTATCCATACAGAATTCAGTCTTAATTCAATGTCAATTTTCTAATGTTGGTGGAGTTCCTAACATGAACTAATTGCTTCAGGTTCTTCCAGGACATTTCTGGCCATTCTAAAACATGGCCATATCTAAATTCCTATTTAATCATTATTTGCCATTCTTTTCACTGTATGCTTAGGGTTGCTGGTTTACTAAATAACCCAAATTCTTGAGATTCATTTCACAAATCATACTACTAACATATTTGTTATGCAGTTGGAAGTTAGTACCCCAGACACAAATGTGAACCAGGAATTCATGCCTGCTTGAAGAGACTTGAGACATAAACTGGGAACTAATATCCTGTGGAATCTTGTCCTTAAGCAAGAGAATATCTCACACCCTCAACCGACACACAAACATCAGCACTCAGTTGGCAGAGAACCAACTGTAGTTTGTATTGAGAATTTTCTCATATTTTCACCACTAAGCTAGCTGGGTTTATGGTAGTGCAGGCAGGCCAGGGATGCCTTTGTATAAGACAGTTTGTGACCAGTTTGTTCACAGCTTGTGAATAAAAAGTGCTACACTCCTAAGCAAGAATTACATTTAGAAGTCAATGCAGGTCCTTCATAACCAATTTCTGAAAGGATAACCTAGCAGGGAATACCATGAACATATGGAGCAGACTTCTTTTTACAAAGTAGCCGGTTATAGTGGGCAAAACGACACAAAAATGGGACTGTTTAGGACTGGAAATGTTATCTAGTCAGATTAATCTAATTTATGCCTGAACATAATTGATGCTACGAACATATGTTAATCAAATATCCCAGGAAGCCTTCAGTGTGGACGGTCTGCAATGTGTGGATAAAGCTGGATGTTTTGGGGTTTTAATTAATGTTTTAAATTGGTCCTTATTTAAGGTGACAAAAAATTTGAATCTACAGTGCCTACAGTGAACTGACTGCCAAATAGATTTTTTCCTTTTGCTTATCTTAGAATATAACATTCAAATCCCTGTAATTCCAAGCTGACAATACACACTTTCACATGGCTGCAAATGTGACCTATTGGAACAATGAACATTCAGGAGCAGTTACACATCTGGACTGGCCCACAAAATCCCTAGATGTGAATGCTCTTGAAAATCTGCCAGATTGCTTGGGACAAGACCGAACACTGAACAATGTTGTTAATTACATCCACTATTAGGTATGTTTCAGTTAAAGGTGACTGTTTGTCAGGTGAGCTTAATTAACTCTATGTGTTCAAGTGGAAGATGTTACACAGTTATCAGTTTCAGCAGCACAAAAGGGAAGACTTCATTAAAACCTTAATAAAAGAATAAAAAGAAACTTTGTTCCTCTGAACGAAGATAAACAGGTCTTACTATCACTTTAGAACCAAAAGCATCAGTTACTTCAGTGTAAAACTTCATATTGGTAATACTTTGAAAACTACATAAATTTATTAAGAAACTGAGAATTAATTGAGAAACACAATAATAATAAAGTTGCCATCCTTGTGCAATGCTGAGCCCTGAGTCCATGCTTTTATAACCTCAAGGTTGGACTATTATACTTGTATACAAGTATACTGTGTGGATTCATGCTTTAAAAGCATGATGCAAGTAAAATTAAAAAAAAAAAACTGTACAATGCAGAAGATAAAATGTTGCATGACCTTTACTCAGGAGTTTTAACCAAAGGCTTTTAAGTGTGTGCGTGTGTGTCGGAGAGACTTGCCTTTCTCTAGGCCTGCAAGCTGGTTCTTGAGCGTCTCTCTCTGTTGCTCGACCTCTAGTTTCTGGTCCTCCAGCAGACGCAGCTTCTTCTGAGTGGCCTCTTTCATCTTACTCAGTTTAGCAATCTCCTGCTTCATCTGACTCACTTCCTCCTCCTTCATCTGTAACACACACACACACAGCATGTGGGTCATTTTATGGTGTGCCTCTGTTAAGGTCCAGGGCTCTATTGTTGTACTTTTGTGCCGATCCAACTTTTCAAATAAAGTCTTCCCCAATTCATTTTTGTGGTAGTGCTACTGTTCTGACAGCAGGACATCTACTTAATTCCAAATCAATTAAAATCAACAAACAATCAACTACCGTGCTCTTGTAATAAAACTTTAACAAATCACTTAATATTATGTTGTACATAATAACAGAAAGGGTATTTCTAGTTCTATGTAAATACTATGTCTTGGAGGGGGGGGGTTTAATGATTGAGGCAAACAGAATAGAATATAATGCCTTTATTGTAACTATACGAATGTACATTGAGATTGAAAGCCATGTCCTTGCAGTGCAAAGGACTGAGAAAGACAAACAAGATAAGAATAAAATAATAAATATATATAAACTTTAACACAGGATAAGATATTGCAGAGTATATAATGCACAGTTTTGTCTGTATGCTAAGTATTGCACAGCAGGTGGGTAAGTGAATGGTTGTTGTTTGGTTATAGACTTGAATGAGGTCACCAGGTGCTCAGGTTATAGTAAAAACTCGATTTCACATTTTTAGTTTAAGCCTTTTTGTGCATTAAAGCAATTTTGAGAAAATGTTGAAAACTACTGAAAGCTGTTAAAAAATTGAGATACATAATACATTACTTATAGTAAGGTAATATGTCATATTGATTTGTTTTGTTCAATAAGAAGTTCCAATGTTTTATGAATTACAACGTTTACATTAATTTCAGTGGTGTTTGGAAGCTAGAGATGTGTCCATGTGTATGGGGACGAACTAAAATATTTTCACCTACAAAGGGGGATATTGAAAAGTTAAATGATTACAATACATACTAACAGGCACTGGTACCTACCTCATACCCTACACCATATTTAACAATTGGGATTAATTACCACATACCCTACACCATATTTAACAATTGGGATTAATTACATTAAATACATTTCTTTATAACGAGCCTTCTTTTTGTGTCAATGTCAAATTCAAGGGTTATGGTAAAAATTCTATATTTGCCTTTTCATAATCCCAGTCTGTATCCATTAGCATCTAACAAACTCCATGCACAAAAGTTTATAGCTGGACTACAACTTTCTTCTGACATGTTACCCAAAAGGTTTTGTTGGCATGGAAGCCACTCTAAGTGGAGATTTGACACCTTGGTGAAAGCAAATGCTTCAATTTTAACTCCATAATCATCTGCTTTATTTTGCATCCAGGCAGGTTCAGTACAAACTTGTTTTTAAAACTTTTTAGTTATTACCCCACAAGATATTTTCACCCATCTTTACCCAGGGTACCAATAATCTTCAAGCAAATCTATCCATTAAGTTATTTGTTGCTGATGACTGTTTGATGATGATTAGACACCACATTATGCTTAAAATTAGCTGTTAGCTATAGTTACTTGCATATTCAAGTCTTAAATAATTCAGTTGTTTCTGGAGGCCCTGATGATTATCTACAAATTAGCTCAAAGGGAGTGGTGAGTGTTAGGAGTGAACAAACAAGCATTTCTGCCAATGTTTTTAAAATTATTTCCTAGTACTTCTCAATGGGAGAGCCAAGAGGCATGCAAATTTGTGTGTAGTGCATTGTTAATGCACTGTTAAATTGTTAAGTTACATTTATGAATTATTTGCAAATTTACTCTTCAGTTGGCAAAAAACACATCTTGGAGGTTTAATATATTTACATTCTGTCTGTTATGTGGTTTTTACTATCAATGTAGATTTTTGATCCAATTATAGAAAGTCCAGATATTTCTGCAGATGGATGTTACTCCTTACTAGTTCTTGTGTATGGAACGATGGTGGCTGTTTGTATGAACACTTTGAGCTCCAAGTCAATTTTCTGTAATTATATTACTGCTTTGGTCAATTACAGTTACAAAGACCATTACATATGGGATATATTGTATTCTACTTTATGAGACCCAAGGGTAGCCTGGGTTATGCCATAATTTTATATGTTATTATTAATAATATCTTACCAACTCACAAACAATATTTGATCACATTTCTTTTTCAGAAATTGTTGAAATAGACTGTGAGGTGAAAATGCAAGTT
Organism: Parotocinclus haroldoi; assembly: GCA_034779995.1. Classification (NCBI taxonomy): domain Eukaryota; kingdom Metazoa; phylum Chordata; class Actinopteri; order Siluriformes; family Loricariidae; genus Parotocinclus; species Parotocinclus haroldoi. The sequence goes on from JAUZST010012668.1 coordinate 10,940, forward strand.
TATGGTCATTGCATGGCAGAGAAGATGCAGTTACATGTAACATGAGAAAAGAAATGTGAAGAAAAAAAAAGGGATTTCTTGCTGATGCTTTACCAAACAGCAATGACATGGATTGTTGGAAGGAGTGAAAAATAAGCCGTTTATTTGAATATGTAGCAAATGATAGACATATGCTGAGTCATTCTAGATGCATTATATATCCAGATTATATGGATTATGTCAAAATGCTTCCAAAGTGCTGGCATCAGGTTCTGAGGGTAAAAACTTTAGAACAATGTTGTAGCCATAAATTGAACATTCTATCACTGCACAAACCTAAAGAGTGAAATATGTGTATTTATATTTTTACAGCATATTGGGAGACATTTTGATCATAAATGAATATTGCCCTAATA
>JAUZST010012669.1:0-11334 GCA_034779995.1 Parotocinclus haroldoi
TGTGTGTGTGTGTGTGTGTGTGTGTGTGTGTGTGTGTGTGTGTGTGTGTGTGTGTGTGTGTGTGTGGGTGGCTCTTTTCCAGGCGTCCCTGGCACATCGTCTCGCCAGCAGAGAGGGTCCTGTTAGCCAGCTGTCTCTGTACACATCACCCTCCCTCCCTAACATCACTCTGGGTTTGCCAGCGACCGGCTCTACCACTGTGAGTGGCTCTGTCCCTTCTCCAGCTTCATCCCCTGCTTTCTCTTACTGTCTCCCATTTACGTTTCTATGCCTAGTTTTTTTTTTTTGGTTTGTTACTCAGAGGACTAAAAAAAGTCCACACAGAAGGCTCCTGTCTGGTCCGTCACTCTGCCATATGTGGCTTTTCAGCCACACTACTATTACAGAAAGGGCCTATTGAGCAACAATGACAGGCTGTACCGTTCTCTGACGCAAACTCCATACCCCCCCAAAAAAAAGATCTAAAATGTGCATTTGATAAAAGAGAATCACAGTTACAGCTTTCTCTTTTTTTTTTTACCTTGTTTCTTTCATTTCTTTGCCTTGATTTCCTTCCTCTCTGCGTTTCTATTCCCTGCCCTTTGCTCTTTCAGCAGGTGGCGTCTGGCCAGCAAGAGGCTGAGCGTCTGGGAATTGCAGGTCTGCAGCCGGGATTACCCATGACCACTCCATTTATCCCCGGAACCCACCTGCCCTCGTATCTGGCTGCCTCTGCCTTAGACCGGGATGGAGGCTCCGCCCACAACCCCCTGCTACAGCATATGGCCCTTCTTGAGCAGTCGGCCTCTCAGAACCCTCTGGTTTCAGGTGCGTGCGGGTTGAGCCAGTTTTGAATGATAGGAAATAGAAAATCTTTATTAATGACACCTCATATGAACAGGGCTGAAGCAGGAATCGTTATAATGACATTTTCATTCCAGTCTATTGCAAAAATGCTATTTGAATCAGTAGCACTTAGCGTGTGCCCCTATCCAGAGCGACGTACATTTAAACAGTGCCAGCTTGGCAGCCCCAAGATTAAACTAACCAGAGCCCCAGAGTTCAGAGCCTCGGCCGCCGAGCCACCACGTCCCCTCGTTGAGAATGAGGAATCGTTTTTTACAGTGTAAATACTGATGTGGAAAGATTGGGGCCAGCTCTAATTATAGAAAAGTTTACTGAAAAACGGTGAACTACCAGTGTGCCTGTATTTATTTACTTTGCCCATGTGATGAGGATCATAATGTACAAACACGTTGCTCTGTTGCTGCAGGCCACCCAATCACAGTGTTTTCACTGCTTGTTAATTTCGAATGTAGCGAAAAAATATCAATAAAACAAGCCGAGAACAGCGCGTCAGCCTTAAACAGACAGCCACTGGTTGTTAGAGCATCGTGCACCATTGAGCACTCATTTACAGATCGGCCATAACATAAAAAACAGCCTCGTGCCGCCAAGACTGGAGACTCCACCAAACCTCTGAAGGATCCCTGTTGGACCTGGCGCTTAGATGTTTGTAGCAAATTCTTTAGGTCTCGTAAGACGCCCAGATTCTTCCACTGATTGAATTTGTTTACCTCGCATATGCCACAGATGCCGACTTAATTAAGAGCGAGGGAATTTGGAGGCCAGGGCCACACCTTAGAGTCTCCGTCATGTTCTTGAAGCAATTCTTTTGCAGTGTGTAGCAGGGCACATGATCTGTCAATGGCGTTGGCCGAAAGAGGCCAGTGCCATTGTTGATTGCTTTTGCTTTGGACGGGTACGCTTGGTCTGGAACCATAATCCTATAATGATGGGATTTCTGCAGTTATCTCATTCTTCACGTGGTCATGTATACCACATATTACGATTTAGAAATCAGATTAAGTCATCTGACAGAGTGTTGGATTTACTCCTCATTGGAATACTAATAGGATGTATACCAGTTACCCTGATTTCAACCGGATTTAGACATGAGCAGCACGGTTGCCAGGTCTGCTTATGCATATATCGTCTTTCAACCTTTGGGCTTATCGGCATAGACCAGCTGGGGGAATCGGGAGGCGGGATCTGGCAACCAGATTCAATTCGAACCCGCTAAACGGCGATCGGACACTTTGCGGAGACTCAGGCATGCAATATATACTGAAGAAAAGACTGAATTTGATTATTTAATATTAAAAATAGACGATTGCCTGGCAACTTTTTTTTGTGACATTTGGTGACTGGTCGCAAAGTAGAAATCATTGCATCATTATTGCGTCGTCGAGTCATTTAAACCCAGAGGTTTCCCTTTGTCTGATTGCTCAAGGGCATGTGTAGCCGTTGATTAGATAGCTAGCTAGCTAAATCGTTTTCTTCAGTGATCAGATTATTAAGCGCATGCAAACACACTCCGGTTGTCACCGTTACTCATTCCACCTGTCAGCGGTTCTAATGTTGTCGGCTGATCAGCGCACGTCCCTAATGCGTTCACCCGTGGAGGCGTTTTGATCTACATCCGATTCCACCGAGCATTAAATGAGTCCGGTTGAGCTCAGATTCAGGCAGGTTAACATGTGAACGTTGCAAATGAGGGTGGGTGCTGTATACACACACAGTCACCGCAGGGTGCCATATCTTAATTGTAAATGCTGCTCTGTGAACGTTCCCCTTTACAAATTGACATCAATTTGCACTGATTAGCTCTATGGAAGCTTCATTTGAGCGAAGCTAGTCATAGGTTGTTAATTAGCCTCCCACTGAGCTGTGGATGACAGCAGCAGGCTGGATGACGCGTCTCCTGAGCTAAGAGGAGCGCTGTGCTCCGAGTGACTTGGATCATGGCTGCTCAGGACCTCCTGTTAAAGACATTTAATGAAATCAGGGCACAGCAGGCACGGAGGATGGAGAAACGGCGAGAGGGTGAACATTAGGTAGCACAGAGGAGCGCTGTTAGACAATGACACTTAGGAGTGGTCAAGAGGAAGTGCACTTGTTCGAATAATTGGAATTTCTGAGTCAAGAATGATCAGCCATTTGAGGTAGAGAGGACTTTACTGACATAATATAATAAAACTTGTTCCTCTGTACCCTAAGCCCATCATGCATTTCTGGTCTGACTGCGACTTTACTGGAATGCCAGTCCATTGTGGCCAAACTGATGTCTCTGTTTTAACATACAATTCTACCGAGAGCATTTTGCCTAGTCAAACCTTTATTAAAGTGTGAGTACATATCACCACTGCTTTCTGTGACTAATAACACAAATAATACCATAGTCATAACACATCAAAAATCGCTCTGAACTCAGTCTAGACCATTAGTCACTAGTAGTGGCAAAAAAACAACATCAGTAGATGTGTCACGGTAGAAAAATATTTGCAACTTGGTAATTAGCAAGGATCAAATATTTACAAACTCTTCTTTTTTATCGTTTTTTTGCTGGCTTTCATATCATGAAGTTCGGATTAATCTGGTAGAATATTGCTAGATTTGGAGATAAGCAGCATCGGGCAGTAACTGCGGTCATGATGCTGCAGGCTGATATTAAAAAGGAAAATGCATTTTTGGTATGGATTAACTTTGCGTTACGCCTTGCATCTTATTAACTGGCACGACGGAGTGATGCACGTTTGATTCATTCTTTTTTCCAAAGAAACAAGGGGATGTAGTTATCTGCTCAAATGTGTTGTTGTTGCATGCAATTCAGCTTGAACTTTAAAAAAAGAGAGTCTGCAAACAGTGCAATCAAAGCTTAAATAAACTGTGTCTCATTTATTATTATTAATGTATTTGGTTTAATTGGCTGCAAAAACAAATTATTAGTCATCCTGCTCTCTAAATGTTGGCATCGGCCATTAAAAAACGTAGGTCAGTTGAACCTGAGTATCATCACCAGGTAAGACATTACCCTAACCCTGGATTTCAGTGTTTTTAGTAGTGTTTCATTTTTAGGGTGTTGAACAAGCTCAGTATGTTTATGTTTTAATGAGACATGACAGGTGGCGAGGCAGGATTTCAATTTAAATGTTATTTATATAGCGCTTTTTACAACGTCTCATAGCAGCTTTACAGTCATACAAGACCTTAAAAGCCAATCCCAAGTTGAGCAAGCTTAAGGCGACAGTGGCAAGGAAAAACTCCCTAAAATGGTAGGAAGAAACCTTGGGAGGAACCAAGACTCAACAGGGGACCCGTCGTCCATGGGCGGCCTAGATGTTCATTAAACAAATACTAAATGTCTATTAAATCATAGCAAAACTATTTAAAAATAAATAAGAAAATTGTTAGAATAATCTAAATCCTAAAACAAAATTGATTACATAATGGAGTCCTAGTCAGGCGCCGATCCATCGTAGTTTGCACACACTCACACTCGTGTACACAATCAGGCACTTTGGAAACGCCAATTAACCTAAAGCATTTTTGGAACGTGGGAGGAAACCGGAGTACCTGGCACTGCACCATCGTGCCACCCTTCATGCCAATCTTGTCCTGTTTTTATTTTGCAGTCATCATGTATGTTGTGTAAAATATGACCCATTTCCATAAAGTTTATGCTCGGTCAGCACCTGCTACTTGTTCCTGTGTTGCTGTATAAACTATAAGGACTGGGATATTATAGGTTTATAGCTATACTGGTGTTCAGCAGTTGAACATGCATGTTTATGTGTGTATCTGCCTGTGTTTGTAGGTGTTGGTGCTCTGGCCCTGCAGTCCCCGTCTATCCATAAGCTGCAGCCTCACCGGCCGCTGGGCAGAACCCAGTCAGCGCCACTGCCACAGAACACACAGGCCCTGCAGCAGCTGGTCGTCCAGCAGCAGCACCACCAGTTCCTTACCAAACACAAACAGCACTTCCAGCAGCAGCAGCTCCACATCAGCAAGGTACCTAACATATTAGTGTTTCTCTCCTCCTCGCTTTACTCTCCCTCTTTTTACTTCTCACTCTCTCTACTCTGCTCTACCTCTTGCATCTCTGCTCTCTGCCTGTAGTTCCCCTATTTCCATGGCAACCTGAACCATGCTCATCCCTCATATGGTCAGAGCGGAAGCGCACTGAATGCACGTGAAGCACGACACAATGTATTACGATGAGTGTAGGCGTAGGGAATTACTCTGATATTTTCTCTCTCGCGCTCTTCCTGACTCTCTTCGTCCTATCCATGTCTTTCTCCTGCTTTCTCACACTTGTTCAGTTCTCTATGTTATTATATTCAGTATTATAATTATATACATTACTGTTTGTTGTTCTAGCAATGGTATAATGACCATTAAATGATTTCCCAGTGCCTTTATTAAGATACAAACAGAAATGACATTACGTATGCGCACAAAATTTGAAAGCATTTTTAGTATTTGAACGTATTCAGTATTTTTTGGTAACTTTTGATCAAGTTAAGTAGAGGTCACACTAAAAACTTGACGATATAACTGCATTTTCTGGTTGTGTTCGACTAAAGAAAGGAAGAATGAATTACATATGGTCAATGTTAAATCTTATCATGGCCTAAGACTTTTGCACAGCACTGGATATTGTATACATTATCCCATATTCTATCGTTTTTATATTCTGATTTTATTATACTCCTCATAACACTGTACCATCTTTACTTTATTCTAGTTTATACACCATTTCTCTTCTTACACTATGTTCTTTTAATTTTTATATCTAGCTCGTGCTTTTTTAATTATTCCTAGAAATGTGTTCTTTTATTAAGTAGATTCATTCTTATATATAGTCATATAAGCTGCTCGAGCAGGGTAGGTCCCCTTTTTAGTCTTTAATAACAATCATGGGGTTTTTCCTTACCACTATCGCACAAGGTTTGTTCACTTAGGTCATTGGGCATAGATGTTTGTAAAGCTGCCTGACTCGACATCACATGACTTCCAACCCAGAGTAGAAAGGCGATCAAATTCAGCATGGGCTCCTGCAGGTTGTTTGTACGATAACATGACTGACCAAATGAGGGGTTTGTTTTTGAAGGCAGCTTTATCATAATGTCCTGTATTTATGTTAGTTCCTCTCTCGACTCTCTCTGTGTTATGCTTTATCGGTAGCTGAATCCTTTCTGCGGGATCCACACATCAACACACGCACTCACACACACCCACACACACACACACTCACACACTCACACACACTTCCTCACACAATGTAGCGATGGTATTCACAGAGGAGTTGCTACACCAAACGCCCAGTTCCAGGAAGTGGTCGTGTTTGCTGGGCACTCTGCAGATGTTAGAGGAATGTAATAGCTCAGTGGCATTTCCACTGTTTATATAGAGCGATGGGACCTGCAGCTTTGCTTCTTCCTCACAGAAAACATATGAGCATAGCATAGAAGTTAAGTGCTTAGATACGGTTTAATGCCTGATTGCTTTGATCCATTCTCATGCAGATGCTTCATGTACATCCGGTGTGTGTTTAGTGTCCCATAGGCGAGTTCCGTTTTTCTACATTTCCCCTAAACTCTGGAGTAGTGTTTTAATTTGCTTTCATTTGTTTTAATTAAAAAATTATGAACTCAGATTAAAGTGCTGTTAAATTCTTCGTATTGTTTGTCTTATTTAATTTACATCGATCAGCAGAAATATTACAATCACTCACAGACTGGTTAACAAATGATCTTAGTTACCTGGATCTAACAGCACACACGCTGTACAGTAAGTGAACGGAAAGTTCTCGTAGTCTACCTGTTGATTGTGAGAGAAATATTCAGGGGCAAAAACCTGACCCAGTTTTACAAGAGGTAAATCGTTTTCGACAGCCAGCTGGGTCTGAGCATCACTTTAACAACAAGTCTTGTGGAGGTTGTCTGAGGAGATACACCCTCCTCACAGTCAGTGACAAGGAGATGGTGCCCATGGTCCAAAATGACAAAAGTGCTGCTGTGGAACAAATCTAGGGAAACGTTTAATACTGGTTACGGGAGGACTGTGTCACAACACATAGTCCAGCGCTCTCAGCTGTGTGTGGAACTGACTAGGCACAGACCGGTAATAGTGATGACCATGCTAACCCCTGTCCACTGTCAGAAGTGCCTGTGGCGAGCACCAGGGAGCCGAAACTGGACCTTGGAGCAATGGAAGAGGTGACCTGTCCTGTTACACAGATGGACGTATGCTCTGTTTACGCGGCGACGGGATGGTACCAGAGCGCACTGTGGGAAGTCTTGGATCCAGTGCTAAAGTAAACAAACGTTGATCAGATGGACGTTTATGGTGTCTCTAGAGAGGTTCGAATGCGTCAGTGACGCTCAAAATACAACCTCTGTTGTTACGGGCTTGCGTGTTAACCTCTGCTCAACCCGAGCGCCATTTCCACTAAGAATTATTCCGTGAAGGTACAGGGGCAAATGCAGCAGAACTGGTTCTAATCACGTAACAGTTACACTGGATAGAGATTACGTTTAGAAAAGCTGCAGTGTACCTTTAACACTGTTTATTTACATAGATAAGTAAAGACTTGGATCATGTCAGACACAGAGCAAGCTGGAGAGCCAGCAGGCTACGGGAGGCGTCCGCTCGCTCACAGTGCTAAAGAGCGCAAAGGTGGAACACGCCACAGGAGCTCCAGAGAGTCTGCACCATGAGAAACAGTGTTAAGCACACAGACCGGCAATATGAGCTCGCAATAACACGGGGATACTGTGCAGAGAAATAATCAGATCATAACAAAACAGAAGGGAGCAGGGACGAGAGAAAGAGAGAGAGACGAGTACAGATAAGAGTACAGAGAAAAGGAATTCTGATAGGACTTGCTGATAGCTGCTGTCACTTGTGCCTGCTTTCTGTTGCAACTGCGTCCTGCCCTATCACCACAGAGATATCTCAAACACACACACACACACACACACACTCACAAATATGGGAACTCTAGCCAACTCTGGCAGCAGCACAGTGCCGTGGCTCTGAGCCAAGGGAACATCATTGACGTCAGAGTGCTTGGCAATGGCCTCATCTATGTCCTCTGTTCCCCAAACAAGCTTGCATTTTTTCTTCCTATTCTCTCTCTCCTGTTGCTCTTTTCACATTCTTATTCTCATTTGACGTGCAGATTCACCACAGCTGAATGGCTTTGTAAGCACTGATTAAGCTATTTGTGCAGTTAGAAGGAAATTAAACAAGCATTATAAAGGCAAGCTGATGAAATAATCGGTGGAGTGGGAAGGGCAGGATGGGCAATGTGGCAACAATATCATACCGCAAATTCTCAAATGTATTATATGTGCCACCATATTCGTGTTTGGTCAAGTTTTGCAAACAAAACAGAACTCTTGGAGCGTAAGACCGGCACAGTTACGGGTTTTTGTTTAATCAGTAAGTATGACTACCAAAGCCGAACTTGCGTAGCTGTAACTTAATTAATTGCAATGTACTGTTCCTACTCTTGTATCATGTTCATCCATGCCCATCAAATTCTTTTTCTTGATACGTTCTTCAGCCTTGATGATTTAGTTTAAGCGTAAATGTGTGGTCTTGATTATAGCTTTGTGGAAGAAAGAAGCTGCCAGCCATGTGATTAGTGCAAATAAAGCTCACACAAGCATTACCCAGGGATTCATGAAGATGTTGGAAAGTTCCTGATTAGTCATTTTCCCGTAGGAACAACTCGAAGTTAATTGGAAAGCAGTTACAGGTTTCAATTTCACTAGTACTTTATTATTAAGCATCTAATTTGATCTGCTGCATTAAATATATCTGCATAGCGAAATTACTTCACATGGCGCAAACCCAGCCCCCTATCTCTGAGTGGGCCTGGTAACAACCCCTTGTGATGTAAATGGTATATGGAATACACACGTATACCATTTCATTTTAATAACACTTACAAACATAATGTTTGATGCACCCACCTCAAAATTGATGCAGACCATGTACCACTCCACCATAGTAACAGTATTCTCAAATAGCAGTCATTCAGCAGGTGTTAATTTGGGCTCCAGTTTCCCCAGATCTAAATATGATCAATAATCTTTGAAATGTGCAAACAAACAAACCATCAATGAAGGTCCTACTTTCAGAACATACAGAACGTATAGGGTCTGCTACTAACCTCTTGGTGGTAGATACCACTACACCTTCAGAGATCTTGTGAAGCTTATTCCTCAGTGACCTAGAGCCATGGCGGCTTGAGGGGGACGCACACAATAACAGGCGATGGTTTTAATGCTATAACTGTCTGAGACACAATTCTTGGTATTCTAGGCACAGGTTCAAGGGTTTGTCCTGCTCTAGATTCTAGATCTCTACCTGTGTAACACCCTCCTAGTCTTTTTGGTCCTTCACAATTCTTATAATGCACCAGACACTTCTACTGTGAACCAGAGGTGACATCCGCTTCTGGTTCTGGTACAGGATAGAGGCCAAGAAGGAGGGCTTTCCACCAACGTGCCAGGATAATTTATAATCTGGAGCCTTTAAGATCAGGAGTTTTTATGTGTTTTAAAGTTTTGCCTCACCAGAGGCTCCAGCAGTACAAGCTTTAATTTGGTAATATATACTATTTTTGTAGCACTTCACACCCCAGAGGTGCCCCCTCATAATCTAGAGATTCTAGAGATCATAATCAGAGAATCGTATCGAGTAACAGGGTATAAACAAATGTTCTGACTCCCTCTGCATGTAAAGCCCATTCTCTTACACCTTTCTCTGGTGTCAGATCATGGCAGCTAAGCCCAGCGAACCAGGCCGACAGCACGAGTCTCACCCAGAAGAGACCGAAGAGGAACTGAGGGAGCACCAGGCTCTGAACGACCCTACTGAAGGTCTTCATGGAATCACTATTAAACAAGAACCTCCTGACCCTCTGGAAGAGGAACTACAGCATCGAGAGAGACAGGCTGAGCACGAGCTGCTCTTCAGACAGGTAGCAGACACTGATATTAAAGTTCTGTTTATTATTATTATTATTTCTTTAAAGCATGACAAGGAACCATGACTTGGGCTAGAATGTCAAACAGCATTCATACACAATATAATGTTTTAATTACCTGTAATAACCTATGTCTGAGGGATGGAGGCCTAGTGGGTGGGATCAGCCTCCGACACTTCATGGGTAATCCCTGTCCCTGGAATAGAGTGGCGTTGAATGCACACATGCATGCACCTGTGCTCCGGATTTTTTGAGGACAGGCAGCAGAACCCTGGGATCCTTGACCCTTAAAATTCAGACTCTTTCAAACCCTAATCCAGTGATTGCCTCTTTACAGCTATGGTGAATGTAATTTCACAGTTAGCTCACTGTGTCCATCTTTCCTAGATCTGTGATGAGCCGAAGGGGTTGTAACAAAGATCTCAGTCTAACCTTCTCTCCCACAGACATGATCAATTGCCCCATGAAGCTTCAGAGACTTGGGTTCGGGCTTGGGAGTACCGATCTGCTCGCTGCCTATATGGAGTTTGCCTGTTCTCCCTTTGTCTGATCTCCCTTAGACATGGATAAAAGAGCCCCAAAAACCCATTACTGGGGTTCTGAGCTAGTGGGTCTGTGCCTCCCCACCCAAGTACCTGTTGAGCTCGGTTTCTTTTCAAATACAACCAGTGTGAGATCCCCAGTTTGTACAGAGGATTCCGTCTGTTTAAAATTTGCATGCGTTCTAATGGGTTTACTCCGGGTTCTCCAGTTTTCTCCCACATACCAAAGACGTGCATTAGGTTAACAGCTTGTTCTAAATTGTATGTGTCCGACTGATGTCGATGTAACATTGGTCCTGTTGTGAATTGTCATTGGTACTCATGCAATGCTGAATAAAACAAACTATTCACTACAAAACAGCCAGTAATTACTAAAGTTGGATTTTTAGAGTTTATGAGCGCATGCTGCACAAACCTGTTCTTTCTTCCAGGCTATTTTACAGTTGTGTAACGAGCGCCGTCTTTAGGTAGTTGTTTGGAACTGCTGGGTCGCTCTGTCATCATTAAAGAGTTTTGTACTGTACCTCTTGATGTCTCTGAGCAGCAGGCACTCATGTTGGAACAGCAAAGGATCCATCAGCTGAGAAACTACCAGTGAGATGAATGGGAATGCTAACAGATGACTCCAGGTATTATAGACTTCCTTGGTCAGAACCGCAGCCGTATAATTACCATGTGGATGTGTGTATTTCAGTGCACAGACAGATTTAAGATCCTTTGCGTCATGTTCTAATATTTACATTCTATCTTTTATATTAACTGCATAACACGAATTATTGTCTCTTATAAAACTAGATATTTTCCAACATAAGAAAGTGATAAACTGTTGAAACGTATTGAAACTTAATTCTTTCAAATAGTATCTTTATCCATTGAAAGCCAACACCAAAGAAAACGAAGATCGTAGATAAAAGAAAATGAATATCTTTTAAGGGTAACAAATACTTTATTAAAAAAAAAAAGCTATGA
>JAUZST010012670.1:0-11333 GCA_034779995.1 Parotocinclus haroldoi
TGTGTGTGTGTGTGTGTGTGTGTGTGTGTGTGTGTGTGTGTGTGTGTGTGTGTGTGTGTGTGTGTTTGTGTGTGTTTCTATAAATGATTTGTATTTCCCTTTGTGACTTCTTAATATTACATATATTATCTTGTACCAATATTTCAGAGCTTGCATCAAATGCAATGCAAATTTTAAGTTTGACTTCAACACTCTATCATGGTATTTGTTATATTCTGGTTATAGTGGTATTGTAATTGGCCCCACATTTACAGTAACTAACATGTTCTTACTGAAAGTAGCACAGACATCATCCCTTAATCACACTGACATGAACAATTTTCTTATAGCTATCTTCTTTATGCACTTTAATTAGCCAACTTTCCAGAGCTAGGAGTGTGATTCACCCTCTAAATGTGAATGTAAACAAGCTTAGGATGTATTGATCCTCCTTAGCTTTTCATTTGGCATTGATTAAATCACTTGCTCCAAAGTTGTCATGACATAATGTTTAATGTTGCGCAGTATATTTTGGTACTCAGCCATTTTTGCTCTTCAGTGCTTCCTTTTTTCTCAGATAAATCAATTTGAATTTAGTATTGATATAAATAGTGATAGTTATCCTGGAGTCCATTGTTACACTATATATTCCAAAGTGGTTTCTTAATAAAGGAAACACAGGAAGCATGCCCGAGGAGGTCACGAGAACCAGCTCCTCACCAGACTAAGAAGAAAAACTTTGACTCAACAGTTGCATTTGACCCCAAATATTGATTTATTGTAATCAACTGGAGACAACCAGACAGCCATCTAACATGAGGTGGAAAGGCACCTTGGGACAGCAAGAGACAGCCCACTGCTCTCCATCAATTTCCAGATGACAGGAGCGAGTGCTGGAGGAGAAAGGTGGAGAATGAAGGACCAAATGAGCAAATGAACAAGACAAGGAGCAAAGGAATGAAGACCCTCCCTGAGGCACTGCTAGGTAATTAGTTTTGTGAGGAAACAATCAAGATTAACAAGCAAAACAACGTTTTTAGACTCCCCATAATACCCAGCATCATCTTCAGAACCTTGTATGCAGTCTCACACCTTTTCTAATCCAGTAGCTGCTAGATGAGAAAATCTACATTTAGGGCTTTTCACATTGTAATGCTATTGTTTGTTCTTTTCTGGATTTTCAGAGCAACATCTGTAATAATTTTAAATCATGGTAAATTTATGTTTTGTTATAAAATGTTATGGTTGTACTTCCAGGTACAGATGTGCATTACTGCTGGAGCAGAACTCTTTCTGTGGAGCAGCATGGGTGATCCTGTGTCTTCAGGTAGTTTGTTGTAGCACAAGTGGAGACAGTGATAAAATGAGATTCGTACATAAAAAGACAGCTGCCCACACACGTGCACACTGTGATGGGCCCTTGGTCCAGATTTCAGCAGCTACGCTAGCTGCTCTGTTCTCCCAGAACTGGTGTAAGGTTCCACTTAAATCAACATAGATGAGAGTAACTCTCCAATTTGGACCAAGCCCCGAGCAAACACTGGCACGAGTGGGCTTGTAATATAAGCTGGTTGTGATCTCCTAGAATATTTTTGCATGCAATAAGAATTCGGCTTGTTTAAGTTGTTTAAGTTAAAAGTATGTAGAAACACATAAATACCTGAAGCTGGCATGTGTCATGGGTTGCAGGAACTTGGGAAAGAAGCAGAGCAGATGTTGTGATCCATGGGTGCAGTTGGCAGAAAACTAGTTGGCTTGGCCGTAGGCCATCTTCTCCTCGTGTTCCGGTGCCAGCAGGGATGCTTTTATTATGGGTTTATCTTCCCATCACTGTAGGGACCAGGGGATCCAATTTAATACCAACCAGCTGTCTAAGAGGCGAGGCTTATTCTGAAAGTGTTCATATGCGGGTATAAGTAAGTAAACTTTTTCTTTTTATTTATTTAATATAACAGCGCTGACCAACGTGCTGAACAGAAGACTGCATAAAACTGCTCTAATTACTAACATACAGTAAATACACAACCTACTCTAAAATTCACGATTGCATTTACTTGTTCTTAATGGCTAAAATAAATGGTTTGAATTTAAAATAGGCAAATTATGATGTCTTAACTCAAATGGTAAATTCTTCCAAAGTGAGAGAGGTGCAATCACAAATGCCTAAGGAACAACAAAAAGAGATTGCAAAAATAAACTTTGAGATCTTGGGGCAGAGTATGTGATGTAAAGGTGGGCAAGGCCTTTTAGATAAAGTTTTAAGTGGCATTTGTGAATAGAATTTCATATTGCAATGTTTGACAAATGTTTGCCAAAGTAATCCCTTGGCAATGTGGTTATCAGCTATTGCTGAATGACAGTTCTTGAGGCAGTGTCGTCTGAGGGATCAGAGATCACGGGTGTTCAATTTAGGATTGGGACCTTGCCCTGTATGCACTGGAATTTCTACAAATGTATTAAAATGTTTGATTATATTATATATTGTAGAGAGAGAAAAGGAAATTCCTTCCAATATTTCCTTAGTTCCAATATAGAAACATTTCAGTAATTTCCTTACACATTTGATGTGTATGGAATCATGATTGACAGCACCTGTTGACATCTTTTTCTTCAAATCACATCATTATTATTAGTTTTTTATTCATTAATTACCCTAAATTGGTCCCATACAAGCTTTTTTTAATATTTTGCAGGACTAAAATGGAACAAATGAAATGAGGTTGACCACACAAAACACAAAATATCTTGGGTCCATACTGTTTGCAATGAAATAAAATCAAAGTTAATGTAAAGCACACTGCAGGTGTTTTCGCTGTTGTATTTATTATGATCGTTATTATTTATTTATTTTTTTTTTTTTGCATTTTCTGTACTGATCCACATTTTTTTCTGAATTGGGGTTGAACAGGCTAACTTTATTCTGGATATCACTGTAGCACTAATTAATTCAAAACTAATTATTCTGAAGAACTCTTTAGCACTAATTTAACTGTGATTATTCTCAAGAACATTCTAGCACCTGTCCAAACTGGGATTAGTCTCAAGACTACTGTAGCATGTGTATTTATGTATCTGAAGATCACAATTTGTAGAACATGGCATTATCCTCAAAACCACTTGATAACTACTGCAAAATGTTATTAGTCTGAGGATCATTATGGCACTTGTATAAATTAGCATTAGCATAAAGACCACTTCTGAACTCCTACATATAGGTATTACTCTGAAGATCACACAGTCATTTGTACAATCTGACATTAGTGTCCAGACAAAACTCTAGAACTTGTGCAAACATTAGACTGAAAACTACCTGTACAAACAAAAATAAGCACTCTAGTATCTCAGGTTATGGATCATTACAGATTTTCCAAATGATTCTGCAGTGTTGTGCCTTCAGCTCTTTGCACATTTAGTAGGTCGTTCTGAGTAAGACCATCTGCCAAATGAATGATTATACATCCAAATGTGTCTCTGATTTGCATTGTGATTCAGGCTTATGGCACATGAGTGTTGTGTGTGTCTTGTAGTTTATAGAAAAAAAGGGAAATTATTTACTGCCATCCAGCATCCGTGACATACTAAACAAGAAGCCTATGGTGCATAAATCTTCAAAATGGGCATATTATTACTCTTTTTTTAAGAATCCTTTTCGCTGCAGAGCATCACAAACAACATTTGCTTTAACAGTGCAATCTGCTTCCCAGCAACCACTTTTTTATGGACACTATACATTTCATATTCTTACTAAATGAGCAATAGATGACATGCTGAAGATTATTAACATTCCCCCTCTCAGATAATCCACTGAGTCACATCAGTGATCATTTGAGAAGGCCATAGAGTAAATTATTTAAAATGTTTGGCAACATTTCACCTGATATTGCTGCAGTAAATCATAGCATGTGCTTATGAAGAGACAGAATCCCTCCGTAAATCAATTTAGGAGGTCTGTGACTACACGAGAGCTCCTCCTGATAATCAGGGTTGGGCTGCAGTCTTGCTATTTAAAACACAGTAATCTGCATTATCAGTTTGTGAGCACTGAAAATGTAAATACACTCAAATATTATTCATTGCCAGTAATGTGTGTGCTTTGGAAAAGAAACATTCAGGCGAGAACATTGCATCTTAGAAAATGAGGGATTGGTTTGAGCATCAATTCCACTAATCAGATTCATGCACTTCCAAGAAACTTCCACTTAAGCCTGAACAGTACATGTTAAATATCATACATGTACAAAAGAGCTGCATGCATACTGTTTTCCTGGGAGTATGAGTTTGTATACTTCAAAGTGCTCAGCCACCAGTGAATAGGGACAGTGTTACGGAATGGTTGTCACATTAAATCACCTCTCATAAGTGACTAACTCTCTCTGCGTGCCTACCAGAATGAGAAATCAAATGTGGTGATACAGGTCAGAAGAGTTCTCTGGCCTCCTCTCTAGTGTGTGTGGGAGGTGTTCTAATGGGGTCAGTTTTGAAGGTGAAGACCATAATCCATCAGTCAGATCTCCCCTCCCCCTAGTCCCTTCATCCAACCCATGTTCAAGATCTGTTTGAAAAAATCCAGAGGTTGCCCATACTGTTTGGAAATCCCCCACTTAACTCCTGAATCTCTGGGCTGTTAAAGAGTAACTGCGTCCTGTGTTGACAATGTGTAACTCTAGGGCTTATCTCAGGCAGTGTTTCAGTTTTAGCAGTGAATTCATCAATGTGATGTTCCTTTAAAGGATTTACTGTAGTCAGTGATGAACACACTGGCTGTTGAACTTTCTCCTTCCTGTCCTTTCATGTAGTTTGTTGCTTCTTTGCTTTGAAGAGTGTGCAATTACGAAAAATGTGATGTTAAGAAAAGGTTCTTGATACTAAGCATGAACATACCATGAAATTATGCCTGAACAAAAATGTGGGGTAACCTTCTAGCTTAACTATGAGTTTAAAAGTATTCAAGTATTTAAATGATAATAAGGTCTCTGTGAACTATAATGCTCACAAAAACTATACAGCACACCATAAAAGGTCCCCTAATATTGTGAGCAGTGTTCTGTGAATGATTTTACCTATTTAAAACTTGCTGACTTCCACAAACTGAATATTACACACATATCACAACATGGGTACATTTATTCACATTTTAGTAGTGAGGGCTCTGATACCAGCACATGAAGTACACAGGATGGTAAGTGGAAGTGGAAGTGGGCCCTAGGCAAGATGCCAGTCTAACAAAGGACCAGCAGGGGTTGCTATTGATTCCTCAACCATCCTTCTACCTCAGACACCATATGCCTATATATGAACACAGGACCCCATGGTGATGGGTTAGTGTATTAAACTGTGTGCCACCCAGGTGCCTAGCGATAGTACAACTGATTGGGATCCAGTCAATATTTATTGGAAGTTAGAAAACCCATAAATATGTAGTGTTGTGTCTGTGCATATGCTGCATGTGAATAACCTGCATGCTTTGTTGCCAGGGCAGATTATATTATTTTCCTGATAAACAAAAAGAACTTATTTGTATGGGAGGAAGCTCACAGGTAGATGTTATACTGAAGCATAGTAAATACTGTACACAATGACAATCCCTTAAGAACTTCCTTAATAATTCTGTGTGTGCATTTCCATTGTTTTTCAGGAAGCAGTGAGTCTTAACATTGTGAGAGGAGTTTGTTGGAACGAGTTAAAAAAGTGGCTGCAGGGCATGTTTCTCCAGTGCAGTTATGAAGGTAGTAAAGGCTAGGATGACTGCTGGCTCAAAGCGGGTTGTGTTAGCCTGCATTTTTAATGAGAACAGCTGCTCCCCTTGCTCCTCTGTTCAAAAGCATGTCTGGTTAATCATACAGTCTCCCCCTGCAGGGTGAAGACAATGTGGGCAGCTTGGATAGCAAGAGGCCAGATAGGGAAAGAGAAAATTAATCCATGTTAGAGTGAAAGAGTTCACTGAAATATGTAGAGAGAGATAGATGATAGCTGATATTAGCTGAAAAACACTTAATGGAAGTTGGAGAAATTAAGAAAAGTCATATTATTTGTCACGGATAGGATATTAAAAGCCTTGTGCATGGTCAGCTCCAGAACTGCTGAGTGGATCACGTCTTTGCAGAGAAGCAGCTTAATTTCACACTGCAATATGTGTAAAAAGTAAATTAACTCTATAATGTTTTTCTATAAGTCCAAATCAGAAGCAGTGGGACAGTGTGGAAAATGGAAATTACTACCTAATAATAACCTGAGAAATGTCATGTTTTATCTGATCAACTTCATATCAATTGTTAATAAACATTCATTTTTGTATTTCAGGCCTGCAATGCATTGCTAAAAATGTTGGAACAGCAAATTATTACAACTTTTTCATTAATTCTCATGGCACATAAAATCCATTTTGGCACCAGGGATACCAAGCGATTAAATGTTTCAGGTTTTAAGGTGTACAACAGTATGTAGTTGTTGCTCCATATTGCTACGTATTCTCCACATCTTCTCTATTGGATTGGGGAAGGCCTGAAGGCAGTATGTATACCCTCTACTTTTTCAGCCAAATCTTTGTAATGTGTGCAGCATGTGGTTTTGTACTGTCTTGTTGAAAAATGCATGGACATCCCTGAAAAAGAAGCCATTTTGAAGGGAGCATATGTTGCTCTAAAATTCCATGGCACATTTCCACATAGTGTTGCCATCACTGATGAAATGAAAAATTGTAAGCCATACCAATAAAGACAAAGGCTTTTTGATTTGTCTTTGATGACAGTCTGCATGGTCCTTCTCGCCCAGAGCACGCAGTGTCCACTTCTTCCAAAAAAGTTCTGGAAGAGAAATTGATGAACATGGTTAACAAGAGGTTTTTTTTTGCGCACTTACAAAGTGCCATTTGTAAAGGTAAATCTGTATTGTAGTGCTTGACAAAGGTTTGCCAACGTTTTTCCTTGCTCCTAAAATTATATCAATGACTGACTGATGAATGCTGGCTTATATTTATGCAATGCCTTCTGTGAGAACAAAGGTGTAGGGAGAAAAACGCAAAACTTTTTTGGGGGAACCCAATAATTTTTGAGGACAGCAATCATTTTCTCACACATTTATTGACAAATTGGTGATCCTTTGCCCATCTTTGCTCCTCAAGGATCAGCCTTTCCTGGATGCTATCAGTTCATGTTTACAATCACCTTCTGACATCACCTATTTGAAATCATGTCATAATTTAGTTGTTATTCCTCATTACAAATTTGCCCCACCCCAACATTTTTTTGGAATGTGTTACAGGCCTGAAATGCAGAATGGATGAATATTTTATTTTATATCATAGGTTTATATTGGCTGCAATTAAATAAACATCAAAGTAAATGTAAGACACATTGCATTTTACTGTTCTCATTTTTATATTATAATGAGGTCGTAAGAAGATTCAAAACCTTTAACAAAAAACAACTCATAAACTGTTCAGCCATAAAATTATCCAGCTGATATTTAGTCAGCAGCATACTGTAGTCCAGTTTTACACTCCTTGTAGAATGCTTGTAGTTGTAGTTGTAGAAATATGCTTAGGTTGTCCAGTATGCATAGCATATTTGAGATCCACCCAGAGCTATTCAATATTTTTGTAAGTCTGTGGACTGTAAAAAATCTTTCATTTCTTTCAGTTAAATTTTAGTTTGTTTTGGATGGTTTCTTGTTATAATATACAATCTCCTGTCAGCTTCAGTCTTCCAGAATTTATTGCAATGTTGTACAATTCATTCTTCCACCTATCTATATATCATTCCCAATGACACTGGCTGCCATCCAATTCAAAATTATAATAGAATCACCATTGTGCATAATGGTTGACAGGGTGTTCTTTATTTAAATATTCTCTTTTTCCCTCTAGCATAGATTTAGTCATAGTATTTAAAGAGTTTCCTGACTTAAGTGATGTGTTACATACTTCTAACTTTGAGGGATTATTATGCATGCATACTATATTGATATGTAATAAGAATTATAATTACATACAATGATCCTACTTCAATTCACACCAAATTATCCACAGTGGTGAGTGAGGATTTTCCTTTGCATATCTGATCAAATCTGCAAATCAGATTGTTTTCATGATGTTGCCTTCACTGCACATTTCCTATTTATTGTCATTGTAACTGTTCGCAGTTGTCATTAATCTGCTTGTCTGTTTCTGGAAAAGGTGTAGATATCCTTTAATGCATTTCTTCTGCACTGTGACAGTCAATTTTCTTAATTTTCAGATCCTTACCTACCTGCTTAGAAAAGCACAACAAACAGAGAAGCTTAACGGGTCACATAATTTACTTTTGTGCTGCTAAAGTATGCTCTCTCTGAATTATCAACCTTTCATGGCTTGTAAGTTCTGAGACTATTGAAAGAAACAGTATTGGATTACCTGAAAATGTGTCCTGTGTGTGTCATTATGTTGATTATTTATTCCTGAATACTTTACAATGTTAGTGGAGAATGTAACAACATGGATGGCTCAGCGCCTGATTAAATCCTGAGTGCTGCAGATAATAAAATAAGTTTACTGCATTGTGTGATGGAAAAGTTTGGTAATTTGTCATGACAAGCAGTATCTTTACTTTCAGAGTGGCAGAATAGTACCTGGTAGAACTAGTAAAGAGTACTCAGTCTCTTGTATATAGACTATTGGAAACAATCTCTTAGAAGAAAGCTCTGTTCTTTCTTTACTATTATTATTATTATTATTATTATTATTATTATTATTATTATTATTATTATTATTATTATGGGGTAAATCAAGTATGAAGCTTGTAGTCAATTTAGCAGTTGCTTCTATTAAGGAAAAATGAGGTTTCTTAATAACAAACCCCAGCGAATTTTAGATGACTCAGCCAGGAGACATATGCATTTTTAAAGATAAGTCGCGTGAATTCAAAATGAAAAAAACTCTCCTTAAGCAGGGTTCTCATTAAATAAAGGCCTCTGTTGTTTTTATTGCTACTGGCCTTGTGGAGAGGACAACTGTTTCTGACAGAGGGTGTTTTCTGAGAAAATGTGCTGCCACTGTTCCAGGCCGAATGCTAAACACAGAGGCCAAACTCTTGCATTGGCCTCACGTGCACTGGCCTAGCTGTGACAACTTAGCTGCTAAGGTAGAGAGTGAGTGAGCCTCTTAAAGTGGGTCTAAAGAACAATTTTAGTGTCTGTAGCCTGGCTCTTATTAACAGTACAAGGTTCCTGAACCATGCCATAGTGCTAGACTGTAAGTGTATTCCACAAGCTTCAAACTTTATCCAGAGACATGGGATCAGAAGGACATTGGTGATCACTCACACTCACTCACATATGCTCATGTGGACATACACACATTCATTATCCTATCTTGTTTCTGTATGCAGGCCTGTAGACTCAGTGGAGACTTGGGGGTTGAAAAGTATCATGGTATCATGGTTTTTGTGTTATAAGCAGATCCTTTACAATATATCACTTTCCAGTGGCTATACAGTGCTTTGAGAAATACAAAATAACTCAGAGAAAAAGTATGTAGTAATGGGGGTGAACATGGAGCTCTGAGTGCATGTGAAATCTATAGCCATCTAAAGAGATGAAGCAAAACATTGTGACTAAACTGTACAATGTGAACATGCTTTATGCAATAAACTAGATAATCCTGCATTAACTGATGTAAGTTATGTTCAAAACTGTAATGTTGAAACATAATGTAACTTTTCATAATTTAATGTGGCACCACTCTTTTGCTTGTCTGTCCGACAATTCTTTTCCCACTGTTCATGTGCCCCTGGTGAGGTGAGGTTTTGAAGCACTAAGACTCTGGAGTCTCTGGTGATGCACATCAAATAAAACTCTGCAATGCTCCTGAATCCACAGCAGAAGCAAATTATATACAACCCCATATCAGAAAAAGTTGGTGCAGTTTGGAAAATGGAAAAAACACTGTATGATATTTATTTAATAGCAGACCGTATGAACCCAATATATTTCATATTTTCTCTGGTCAATGGTATTTAATTTGTATATATATTTCTAACTGCCGATTGTAATCATTGGTTTGGTACAAAAGCAGTAAACATGAAAATCCTTGTCTTTGATCATCAAAGAAGGATTGGAAGGGATTGACATTTTTCACAATCAACAGTGCATAATATTTTTTAAACAATTCAGTAAGGAGGAATTTCTCTGAAGTACTTTTAGTCCATAAAGTCCAAGAATGCAATCCTAATATGAACTTCCTTAATTCTTACTGTGGCATTTTTCTAAAACTTTACTTTTCTTTTTTTTACACAAAAAAGAAGCTATATGTTAACCACTATAAGGCATTGATTGTTCTAGACTCAGAGGATGGACTATTATCATTACAATTTATTAGTATTTTATTACTATTTATTAGTATTTTTATTTATGGCATTGTTTGTGTATTTATTTATTTTACATTTTACATCCAGTCCCAACTTTTTCGGATTTGGGCTTGTATTTCAAGGCAATACTGTCTGTTTCTGCTTCAGTATTGGATTGATGCATCCCTAAGAAACTGTGAATCCCTAAGAAAAAATCTCATGTGCAATGTGTCAGTGTGCTTGTAGATTAAAGCCTGCAGCCACATTTTATGGAAAAGGTTTAAGACTCCTTGATCTCCACTTAAATGCCAGAAAGGCATGCTTTAATTGCTTTCCTTTCCTGTTCTGAATAAAAAGTATTTCCCCTCTTGCCTTACTACCTGTGTGTTTGCCCTCTCTGTGCAGAATCAATATTTTTATTGTAACAGCCACTATGGTAAGGATAAGACATATCCTCAATTAACTCTCTCTCTCTTTCACCCCCAGCTCCATCGACCCTTTCTTTTTCAGCTGGATGGCCCCTGATGACACTTGCAGCTCAGTGCTGTCTGGGTGCACACTGTGCCAAATCCCATCCCCAATGAATGGCTGCCAGACTGTAACAGGTAGGCACTGTGAGACTCAGTAAAGTTGATTATATCACAAAGCAGTGCTTTGACATCTGGGAAGTAAGAATACTTTTTTACATGGGGAGTAAAGTAAGGGTTTTAGTAACTATACCCAAACATACATTATAGTAATACTGGCAGAATAATCCAGTAGGCCATGAATTTCTGTTATTGCATGTTGAAAATGTTTTACATATATATGACTTCTATTCAATTCAATTCAATTTTATTTATATAGCGCTTTTTACAATGTAGCATTGTCTCAAAGCAACTTTACAGTAATACATTATCTAAAAGGCCAATCCCAAGTTGAGCAAGCCTAGAGCGACAGTGGAAAGAAAAAACTCCCTCAAATGGTAGGAAGAAACCTTGGGAGGAACCAAGACTCAACAGGGGACCCATCCTCCATGGGCGGCCTAGATGTTAA
>JAUZST010012671.1:0-11332 GCA_034779995.1 Parotocinclus haroldoi
TGTTAGGTTAATTGATTACACAAAATTTGCATTGATTTGTGTGTGTGTCTGTGTGTGTGTGTGTGTGTGTGTGTGTGTGTGTGTGTGTGTGTGTGTGTGTGTGTGTGTACAGGAGGGAGTAATAGTTTAGTTATGAGTCACCACTACTCTATGAACACACTTTAAAAAGCAAGTTTTAACATGAACTTATAATTCATAACTACATATTAGACCATGCAATATAATTTATTGTTATTTCTTGGAGAGACTTACCTACATGTATAATCCTTATTTCCTGTTTCTCTGTATATTAGTTGATGAACAGGCCCAGTATCAAAACTCTGCTGGGGGCACTGAGCCCAATATTTCAGGAGGGCGGCCCCTCGTCCTTTACTCAGCTGGTCTCCATTCTGTCGGATCTGTTCTGTGGGTATCCAGACGGTGGACACACGCGTGTTCTGTCTTTCAACTGGTATGAGGACAACAACTACAAAGCATTTCTGGGAATCAACAATTCGAGGAGACATGACAACTACATCTACGATCAGAGCACCAGTGAGTCTCACACACAGCTCAGGGACAGGCCTGTCTAAATCATAAATCCTTATAAACACCAACAGTGGGTTCATTTTGGGGTTTAGTCCCATCCCTTTACCTGGTAGAAGATTCCTCTGCAATTCTGTACAATTGTGTAAATGTCACAACTATGAAGTACATCGACCAGCACGTGGGACCCTCTTGTGGTCACAGAGTACAGTTCTGTGCAAAAGTCATTCCATATCTTTTCAGTTTATATAATGATAGATCTTTATTTAGGTTTTGGTGTGCTCAATACACTACCATTGCAGTCTGTAGTCCATCTGGTTCTCTACATACTTTGCTTCTCACTTTTACTTTGTTCTCTAATGGTCAGGACCCTGACAGGACCAGCACATGTATCAAGTACTATTTGGGTGATATTGATGGTTCAGACACAGTAGTTCTGCTGGAGTTTTCAAACACAGTGTTACAGTCATCCACCACCCAAACATTACCTGATCTGTGTTGGTCTTGTGGGGGTCCTGACCATTAGAGAACAGAGTAAAGGGGACGAAGTATGTAGAGATAGACAGATGGACTTTTGGACAATACTGTATTAATACTCAATACGCTCATTCTCTCTCTCTGTCTCTCTCTGTCTCTCTGTCTCTCTCTCTCTCTCTCTTTCTCTCTCTCTATCTATCTCTGTCTCTCTCTCAGCTCCATTCTGTAACACTCTGATGCAGAACCTGGAATCAAATCCTGTTACTAAAATTGTGTGGAATTCAGTAAAGCCCCTCATCATGGGAAAAATCCTGTATAGCCCTGAGTCACCTGCTGTGCACAAGATACTGAAAAGTGTAAGATCCACAGGCACAAACATCAGACATATGCACAAAGTCTAAAATCCAGTCCAGTACAAACAGGAGCCAGATGCTGAAGGATGAATTTAGATCATCTCTTTGTTAATGTATTTCCATCACCCACAACAAATCTGATTCCCATGCATACAGCCATTATACACACAAATGAATCTTTATAATTCATAATTCAGTAACTTCAGATCAGAAATCACAAAATCACTTCACAAATCAAATTCCACCAAACTAAAGACTTGAACCTGAACCAGGATTGACTGCCAGTAGATCAGCAATTATTCATTTATTCAAGTGTATTTCACAGCTTTACTGTGATTTTTAATTTCAGAATGTACACTTCAGAAATGAGATAGGAATGTCTTATTACCTTAGCGTGAATCAATTCAGATCTTGAGCAGATTGTATTGTTAGACCCCTACTATAACTAATGTTTGTTAAATTAGTTTATGAGTGTGTATTTACCAAGACTCTGTTCTCTAATGTCTGTGCATGTGTGTGCACACGCAGGCTAACAGCACATTTGAAGAGTTGGAGAGATTAATCAACATGGTAAAGGTGTGGCAGGAAGTGGCTCCTCAGATTTGGTACTTCTTTCAGGACAGCATCCAGATGAACATGATTCGGGTACAGAGCTATTAAAAGTTATATGCTATGTTTGTTCTAGGTTTCTGAGTGAGTGTAAGGTGAATAAAATAATAGCAAACATCAAATAGGATGTAGAACATTTTGGCAATGTTCACACAGCAGGTAAATGTGGCCAAATCCGATCTTTTTTCATATGTGATGGGATATATTTGGGTCAGTGTGAATAAAAAAGAAAAAAACCCCCATTGAATTAAACGTTTTAATTTCTGGTTTGGGCCTCTTTCATATGTGGTTACACCAATGACATATGACTATTAAACCGATGTAGTGAGGGAGGTTTTTAGTGAGGGAGGAGTTCTTAAGGATTTGTGGTGTTGCACACAAAATTTGAAGTTTGAGGAAATGAAACATAAAATAAAAAGTAACGTTTAAAGAAAGCAAGGATGCAAAATAAAGAATGGGCGTGGTCGAATGACGTGCCCTTTTTAACATGATCATTAAAGAAACGGATGCAAATAAATTCTTAGATGCATCACTAGGCAAACATGGACAATTCTGCACCAAGGCCAAAAATCGGTTTTTTTTTTTTTTGTTAAATGTTAGTTGTTAACGTAACGTTGATGAGCAAATGTTGAAATGCAGCACCAAGACAGGCTGTGGTGTGTCAAAGATTCCACCCAACTCGGAGAGGGTGAAGCAAATTCTAAACTCTATTGTGGAATGTCAAGACAAGAAAAATACTGCCTGAAGACACGGCATGTGACCCAACTCCAGCAAGACATTCATGATTTTATTCCAATGTAGTAAATTTGTCTGTAACAGTGAAATCACGTTAAAAGTGTTTGGTTGTAAGGCCAGTGTTACTGACACAGTGATTCCCACTATCTACAATAAGACCAAAACCTATTTCATGGAGACGCTGCGAGGAAAAAAAAAATCCTGTGCATCACGATGCATTGATAATCGATTTATAATTTCATCCATGCTTTCTGTGTCAAACTGAATCATGAGCTGCCTAAAGATTCTCATTCAAGATTCTCGTTAAAGAAGTGCCTGTTAATGTTGATTCCAGTTTGATTTTTCATTTTTGTTATAGGTTACATTCTAAAGAGCAGTGTACAAAAAACGGATTTATTGAGAAAATTGGACTAGGGTGAAGTTACCTGCTGTCAGAACATAGCCTTTGAGTGGATGTTGATTTTTTTTGTTATTGTGTTTGCTGTGCAGGACACGCTCAGAAACCCAACAGTCATGGATTTTTTGGATCGTCGTCTGGAGGAGACAGAGTTCACCACCAAACATGTGCTGAACTTTCTCCACAATGGCTGTCCCAGAGAGAGATACGAGGAAATGCCCGACTTTGACTGGAGGAACGTCTTCAACCTTACTGATCAAGTCCTGCACATGCTCATCCGGTATAGCGAGGTCAGAAGCTCAGGCGTTCTCCTAGGTCACCATATGTCTAATTATTAATTCTTGTTTTCTTTATTACATTACATTAGATGTTTTGGGACCCAGTGTAAATCTCTGATTTTGGAATAAATGGTAGTATAATGAGTACTGATGTAACCATTTGATGACAGCTGAGCCGTGTCATTCACTCCCACTTCTCCCACTTATAGATTTGACTTCTTACAGTTCTAACGGGTAAACAGATAGCAAGTGTGCATTTTCACCAGCTCGGTTTAAATGTTATTATTATGTTTCATACGTTTAATAATACAAATTAATAGAATGGATGTTGTTGTTCATATTCAGGTGATTTTATGTGGTGATGCTGATTAAGTTTGAAAAAAGAAGAGAAAAGAATCATCACCATCATTTGTTTCCAAAAGTTACATGGGCGGCACAGTGGCTCTGTGATTCGCACCGCTGCCTCACAACAAGAAGGTCCTGGGTGGAGCAGTTTGGGTCCATTCTGTATTTAGTCTGCATGTCCTCTCTGTGTCTGTGTGGGTTTACTCCGGGTCCTCCAGTTTCCAGTTTTTAAAAATGTAACAATACATTTTATTAATAAGAATGTAAGGCTATAAATGACTAAATGATATATTTGACCAAATATATGATGAAAACTAATATTATTTATTAATATGTATCATTTGTAATGAATGAAAGTCAATTATTCTTTTTCCTTGTTCTTATTTCTATTCTTGGTTTTGGCCTCGACTCGAATTTTGCTTTAGCAGTCTTGTAACAGTAGTGCACACTGAAACGTGTGTCCTGTTCTGTTAGGGTTCTGTTCATTTCCAGTAACAATATTAATGATTTAAAAAGCTGAGTGTTCTCTCTGTCTCTCTGTCTCTTTCTCTCTGCAGTGTATAAACCTTGACAAGTTTGTGGGTCACATGGATGAGGATCAGATGAGTCACCAGGCACTGTACCTGCTGCAGGAGAACAAATTTTGGGCTGGACTTGTCTTTTTGGACATGTATCCCTGGACGACAGAGGTGCCGAAACACTTAAAATATAAAATCCGCATGGACATAGATGCAGTGGAACGTACCAACAAGATCAAAGACAGGTTACACAAATCCTTCATTTATTTCAAAAATAGTCATTTATTTAATTCATTTCAAATTCAAATCATTACAAAACATACAAATCAATATACAAATTATTGTATGGTAAAGTGTTATTAAATAAACATGTATAAACTAATCCATTTAGGTAAGTTTAGTGTACAATCTCACAAAACAATTTTCTTTGTGTTGAGAATAAGGTTTCAGAACATGATAGAAACATCGTAGATCATAATGGTAAATATAATGACTGAAACAACATATTTAAGTATGTAACTGTGTGTGTCTCAGGGGTGGGGGGGGATGTTGTCATGTTTATATATAAAACGTGTTTTATATCTAAAACTCTCTGGACACTCTTGAAAAACCAAAAAAACTGTAATTATTTCTATTAAGTTACTAAAGTTAGAGTTAGGTGTGTAGCATTCATCAGCTACAATAATCATTATGTTTGTGAAAAGTCCTCACCAGCATAGTTGTACAAATATGTGTGTTTGTGTGTGTGCATTAGGTACTGGGATCCTGGTCCGAGAGCTGACCCTGTGGAGGATCTACGCTATATTTGGGGAGGATTTGCGTATCTGCAGGACATGATTGAGCATGGTATCCTGAAACTCCTCACTTCTCCACACACACAGCTCGGAGTGTATATCCAGCAGATGCCGTACCCCTGTTACGTGGATGATATGTAAGTGTCCTACACATCTGTAGTATTGGTTTTGTTGCAGTATGATCCACTTTGCACCGTTATGCTTTTCAGATGCTTTGTAAAGAGCTTGGACCTATTAGACATGTAGTGAGACTTACAGGGGTTAACTTGCGTCCTCGCGTTCCTGTGTTTAGGTTCATGCTGACCCTGAACCGGTGTTTCCCCATCTTCATGGTGTTAGCCTGGGTTTATACAGTCTCCATGATGGTGAAGAGCATTGTGCTGGAGAAGGAGCTCAAGTTAAAGGAGACTCTGAAGGTCATGGGGGTCTCGAATGAAGTGATCTGGTGCACCTGGTTTATCGACAGTTTCCTCGTGATGATGTTCAGCACGGCACTGCTCACGTGCATCGTTATGGTCTGGAAACGTCATTTTGTTTTTCAGTGATCAGAAACATTTTTGGTATTGTTACATTGCTTTCACTGGTCACAGCACCGATGGGACCAGATCCCTGTGGTGGTAGCATTTTTGGAAGTGATCATAATATATATAATCATATGTAATTACGTGTATATCATTCATATTTTGTTACATCATCCCTTTCCCTCCCAGACTGGTAAGGTGCTGAACTACAGCAATCCCATCATCCTCTTCTTCTTCCTGCTGGTCTTCACCATGGCCACCATCATGCAGTGCTTCCTCATGAGTGTCTTCTTTAACAAGGCCAATCTAGCCGCAGCGTGTAGCGGCATCATCTACTTCACCCTCTACTTGCCCCACATCCTGTGTTTCGCCTGGCAAGATCGCATAACCAAGAACATGAAGCTTGCTGCGGTGAGAATCCTAATGCTACTCAATGTTACTGATAAGCATAAGCTGGTAAAACAATATAGAAATTTAGATTGTATTCCTTCTGTTACAGTTTTAATTGAACTGTTAATTTTGTCTATGATGCCTAAACCGTATCATACTTATCTCCTGAAGCAGTGTAGCCCATCAGGTCTACTTCAGATCAAGTTTTTAATATCTCTAACTAAAATTCGGAAGTAGTTCCTTGTGACCATAAAAACTCCCTAAATCCATTTACATCTACAATATTAAACAATTGTTATTATACAATCAAGAATGATCATGGTACACAATTTCAGGTCTGCAACACAATTCTAAGATATTTTGGCACAGAAGATACCAAGTGATTTCGGGTTTTGGGCGTTATTTTGTACCTTTCTTCCTACAAACTTGTGTGTGTGTAATAGTACAGGGGCGTCATTGTCACAGTTTTTGATTCAAAATTCTCCACACATTCTGTATTGGGGATAGATCAGGACTTCAGGCAAGCCGGCTCAGTACCTGTACCCACTTCTGCCGCAGATGCTTTTGTAATGTGCGCAGCATGTGGTTTTGCATTGTCTTGCTGCATTACTTACAAGCACAATTGATTGTGTCTGAGGGAGGACAGGCCAGTCGAGGAATCGACATATTGGTACAATATATTATACTAGAGACGCCGTCAACCGGAACCAAATTTCCTGTGTGTGTAAACATACTTGGCGAAATAAAGCTGATTCTGATTCTGATTACAGTTATATCCCAGGAAGGAATTCCAGTACATCACAGGGTTATCATGGGTTGCTGGGATATAATTGCATTATATAATTCTAATGGTATATTTCCACTGACAATCTTAAGGATACTGTGTGTTTTATAACTCTAATGGCTCAGTGTGCAGAAGGTGATCAGTGTGTTTTGGGCCTGTGTTACAGAGTCTGTTGTCTCCAGTGGCGTTTGGGTTCGGAACAGAATATTTATCCCGCTATGAGGAGCAGGGACTCGGTCTTCAGTGGGACAATATCAGCACAAGTCCACTAGAGGGAGACGAGTTCTCCTTTCTTAACTCCATCCACATGATGCTGTTCGATTCATTTCTCTATGCCATTCTAGCCTGGTACCTTGATAACGTGTTCCCAGGTCAGTCTCTGGATCATGTATCTAGTTTTAATTTGAGTAGGCTGATCCAGTGGTTCTTAAAGTGGGGAGTGAAAAAGTTATCTTTAGTACACAATGCATGTCACTTTGAATAATTTCACTGATTACAACGTTAAAAAATTGTGTTGAGGTTTGTTTTCCTTTGAGGGGTGGAGTAGAAATTATTATAAGAGGGGCACTGAAGTAAATGTTTGACAACCACAGGGCTGGTTCATTGTGCAGGTGTGCACATACTGACTGTATTTATGGATCTCTACCATTTTTAGGGCAGTATGGCATCGGGCGGCCCTTTTATTTTCCTCTCCAGCCATCCTTTTGGAAAAGTGCACAGCGCCACCAGGAGGACGTGGCTGATCCAGGTAACATGCAGTATCTTATATGCAGGGCTGTGTTTTGGTCAGAGGTCTGTTCTGTACTCTGTGGACCAGGGTGATGCATGGAACACGAACCTTGCTATGTTACAACACCCAGCTTGACTTCTGTGGTCCTCCATTCACCTCCAACACTCTCATTGATTCCGAGTGATCCCTGCTCTTCCTGCAGCTGCTGAAAAACCTCAGATGGAGAACGTGGACATGAAGATGGAGGATGTCAAATGTCCTGACCTCACTCCAGAACCTTCAGTTCCAAACGGCAGCAGCTCTCGCAAACAGTGCAAACACCAGGAGAAGAGAGAGAGGATGGAGAGAGCGAGGGAGGAGAGGAAGCAGGTGGAAAAAGAGGATCTGAACCCTCAGGAGGAGGAGAAGCAGAACGAGCATGTAGGTGAGCAAACAGAACTTAACCACAGTTCCTCGTGTTTTTTTGGGGAAATCTGCTTCTAGAAGACGACGTGCAACATTCGCTTCTTAAGGTTAGTACAAAAGAAAGTCAGGGCATCAGCTGGTTTGCAAATAGTCATGCTTGTTTCTTTCATGGCAGTGTAAAACATTTCATATGTGAAATCCTAAATCCTGAATACTGAAATGAGCTGTATCATAGCCATGTGACAACTGAATCCTTGCAGGACATTACAGTAAATCTCTTGGGGGTGCTGAGGGTCATGCATTAAGGTAATAGCTAGCTGTAACACACCCTATTTTATGAAAAATTATAGATTTTTACCAATGCATTTACATCAAGCTTTTTAGTGAATTCATGCCTCCACACCTAGTGATTAAATAAACACATTTTTACATTTACAGCATTTAGCATTTAACCATAGCGACTTATAAATGCGCTTTGTATTCTTTCTAGTAGACCAAACCTCATATTAGTACAAAATACGCACTAGCCCAAGAACACAATAAAACCAGAACCTGCTATGATCTGATATAGACAAAATCAACAAAAACACACATTAAACGTTTTTTTTGTTTATTTTAATCATGCTGTTGCATTTACAGCCTTTACTTAAGCGCTGATTGAAGATGAGCTCAGAAATTCAGAAAATTTGCATAGTTTGAAGTGCTTGAAACCCTGTGCCTTAGCGACACCTGCTGGACAGATCTTTGCAAGCGCATCAAACACGATCGGGACATTAAAGTTCTCAGAAATCAGACTATGATTGGATTAGTAAATTCATGTAAACACAGCTGCTTTTTCTTAGTGTCCACTTTTAAGAACTACAAATCCCACACATTCCTGTTAATGGTGAGATTTTAAATCCATGTTCTTCACTGTATTCTGTGTATAGCATGTTTTGTATCAACAGCCCTGTGGAAAAGATACGAGTGTGAATATGTGTGCTATGAAGACATCCCCTTCATCATCCTGTTGCTCTCAGCCAGTCAGAATACATTACCTTCTGTGAATAACTATGGATTTGTGTTTGGGGTCTCCATAGGGAACTTGTTCTTTGAGGCTGAGCCAGATGGATTGGTGGCCGGGGTGCGTGTGAAGGATCTGGTGAAGGTGTATCCTGGGAGTATACATCCAGCAGTTGACGGGCTCAATATAAACTTCTATGAGGGACAGATCACGTCATTTCTGGGTCACAATGGAGCAGGAAAAACCACCACGCTGTATGTAGTGCATGTACTTTATATTCTGACTAATGTTCAGCTTTAATCCATTCTAAATGGTTTTTAAGCTCTTGTTCAAAAAATTACAACTGATAATAAACTGTCACTTATTGTTGTATTTATTATATTTCATAGCTTTTTAGGAGACTCCAGAAACTATTAGGAGGCTGTCATTTTATTTGTACAGGTTTAAGGTGAAACATATTGTCACCAGAAATGCTTTATCAAGGACCTGGACTGTATTGCGTATTTAAGTCAAGTCATATTTATTCATATAGAGCATTGGAACAATGGAGCATTGTCTCAAAGCAGCTTTACAACATTATAATATATTTTATGGCCAATACCAAATTGAGCAGTGGCTAGGAAAACAACATTTTATAAGGAAGAAACCTTATAAGGACCAAGACCTTGGGTGACTTGTATTAAGTAATGTTAATTGTAATAATTAAATTACCTTATATAGTCAAATTTGCTTGCAATAATAGTTTAAAAAACAGAAACTAAGTGAAGCTGTTTATCTCTTTGAAAGTTCAAGTTCTGAGAGAAACGTTATTAGTATAACGCTAATAAAAAAATAAAGACACTCATACTCTTTCTTCTCATCTTCTCTTAGATCTATTCTTACGGGTTTGTTTCCTCCAACCTCTGGAACGGCATACATTGGTGGGAAGGACATTCGTTTTGATTCGGACATGATACGGCAGTCTCTGGGCATGTGCCCTCAGTACAACATCCTCTTTAACCAGTGAGTCCCATTTATCTGACCTGTATATACTTATGGGCTTAAATGAGGTAGAACGAAACAAGTGAATCAGTCCGAATATGAGAGTTAACGAGAGCTGGACATGGTGGCCAAATGAGGACTGTGGATTAAGGGACAGCTACATCATATGGACATAGTGTGAGAAGCCAAAGAGGCCAGAACCAGATTTGATATGATTATAACATGAGAACAAACATGTTCTGATAAAAAAAAAAACACACACAAGAAGACTGGCTGGAGTCGAACATGTGTAAATGTAGTGATTATATATTTAAGTGATTACAGTATTAGCGAGAAAGCACAAGTTTATGGCAGAAAACTGTACAATTGAATGGAGGCTTTAATTACCTTGTTAGTCTGAATCTAGCCTGTATACAAAATAAGATATGTTTGGGCATTGGTGACAGACAGTTTACGTATGGCATCTTATGAAAACAATTGCAGTAGGTTGCAGAAGCTGGAATCCCAGAAATGATTGATTGGTGATTTATCTGGCGACCTTTCTGGACAAGGAAGTGTTCCAATCTGGCATTCTTGGGAGCGTATTGTCCTGCTGAAAAGTGCCAGTTTGAAACCCTTTTCATTAGAATGAATCAAAACATGGCCACAGGAAGTCCTGAATCACTGTATCACTACTAGGGACTGTCATATGAGATGGCTCCTTAGATCCTCACACCAGCAGCTGGGGCAGCGTGTCATAGCACACAGCACTCACCACATGGCTTCCATACTTGAGCCTGGCTGTCTTTGGATCCCAAACAGAACATGGACTTGCCACTAGCAGTCTATGTTTCTTATTCATGACACAAATGCAAACGAAGGCAACTGTGTCTGGCTGTAAATTGCATACGCATAATAGGCACAGTGACAACAAATTTCCACCTCTCTCAACACCTTACAGCTAGGTCAAGGCAGCCTAGGTGATGAGCAGTTTGTCAGAATAAACATCCTGCTTTTCGCTGTCTAATGATACATGCCTGCTCAAAGTCTGTCAACTGGGTAATATATTTCAGTACATTGTGAAGTCAAGTCTAGCAGTCGAGATCTTTACACATCAAAAGTATCCTCTGTGAGCCATTTTATAGGGCAACAGGAGGGGGGCAGACACTTTTACTCTCTCTTGTGGTAAGACCCAGTGTCTAATATTATTTTTAGTCAGTGAGCATAATGGCATTAGACTTAGACATTTAGAATGATCTGATGCTGATTTATGACTGAAGACATTCTGCTGCCATCCAGCAGAGACACTTTAATGCTGTTTTGAAGAATTCCGTGACTTGGATTCTGAATTCTGCTCTAAATTACCATCCATCCATCCATCCATCCATTATCTTCCGCTTAATCCAAACGGTGCGCCAATTCATTGTAGGGCACACACACACACACACACACACACAAACACACACACACACACACACACACACACACACACACACACACACACACAC
>JAUZST010012672.1:0-11332 GCA_034779995.1 Parotocinclus haroldoi
GTGTGTGTGTGTGTGTGTATATATATATATATACACACACACACACACACACACACACACACACACACACACACACACACACACTAAGTAGCAGTAAAATCGGGTTATGGAAGAGGACAAATGAAAATGACTGATGATTGAAATGAAAATACTACATGGGTCAATTGTAAGCTTATGCATGTGCATCTCTCACATCAGAAAATACAACACCATAACAGACTTGGATCAGCGGCAGCAGTATAAGGAGGACTTCTGTGCAGAGTACGATGAGTACAGGGACCTTCACGAACGAATAGGCAAAGTAACTGAAATGTTTGTCCAGCTGGGGTCCAAGATAAAAACTCTGTCTCCTGGCACTCAGGAATACAAGGTAGGGTGTTGTTTCACCACTGCTAAGCTTGAATTACAGTATGAGTATTGCTTGAATTACAGTATGAGTATTACAACGTATTACCGAAACTATTAGCTCTAATGTAGCATAAAGATTGATGCAAGATATATGGGTTAGTACATAGGTTAAATATACTGCTCAAAAAATAGGGGATATTTCAAAATGAAATGACCCCTAATATTTTTGAGCAGTGTAAATATTTGAGCAGTTGTACAATACATTTTGGGCAGCCTGGTTGTACAGACTAGAGATCTCCACCTTGACTATTGACTGATTACTTGACAGCCCAGACTATGGTTTCCTCCCACATTCTAGTGATGTGTTTGGTCAATTGCTTTCTCGAAAAGTGTCCAAAAGTGAGTGTGTGCATGTGCTTGTTGATGGCTTGGTCCGTGCCTTGCTGCCGGTTAAACCCTGGGTGATTATTATACAACGGAAATTGGATTAAGCAGCTATGAAAAGTGATGAATGAAATATGTTTTGTCAAACCTTTTAGGTAATGGAGGATCAAATACTGGAGAAGTATAACAAATATAAAAAGGTCAGAAAACATACTTGCAATACTTTGTTGGGTGTCTAGTTAGTTCTTTGTTCTCGTTTCATTTGTTACCGCCAACTTTGTTGTTATTACTTCATATTGAATGTTGCCTCCATTATGAATGCATGAATGCTTAAACTTTTTGGAAGGTATTAAAGCCTGTTCTCTTACCACAGAAGTTCCCTGGATACCGGGAAGAGAAGAAACGTTGCGAATATCTCCATCAGAAACTCTCTCACATCAAAGATCTCATTCTGGACTATGACCGCACTCAAGCACCGTCTTAGTGCTGGCTTCCCCTACCTCTTTTCTGTCCTCAGTGGATATGAAGCACGACTAAGAATGGTTTCCTCCTGAAGGAAATCTGATGAAGCCGCACTGATGAATAACATTTGTTGTGTGGGGATTGCACCCCACATCTTCACACACAGACGTTATGAGTCATGACTTGGACCCTTTAATATTTTTGGTCTCATTTGTTTGTCAGTGTGAAAAGTGTGGCGTTTGGTGGAAAAACGAGATTATTATGAGAGGTGTCTTAAGCCAAAAAAAAAAAAAAGTTGGCCTATCGCTTATCTATGGTACAATCATCTTTACTAGACAATAAGAGATGCTGATTCTCATTCCTGTCTCTGTTTTGCTGAAGTACAAAGAACCTATTATCTGTTCTATTTTACAGAATGTACATTTGAATTGGCACGACTTCTATAAGAAAAGGTTTTAAGCACTGGAGAGAAAAATAGGAACGCATGCAATGTATTCTGGGAGCCTACCAAATCTAACAGCACATCAGGAAGAATTGTTTTTGGACTTTTGTTTTTTTTTTTTTTTTTTTTTTTTTAAACCATCCTTGCAAAAGGTAGCCTTAAACAAACAGTCCATGCATTTTTGTTTAGTTTATCTTTGTTTTCAGTACTACACAATATTGCCCCGGAGTATGTTTTAAACAAAAGCAGAGGAACTATAGGATGGTCGTGGTGCAGCTTGTGGTTAGCGTCGGTGATGCTCAGCATCTTGACCATAGACTCTGTTTGTGTGGTGTATCATTGCCATGTCTACCTGGGTTTTCTCTCTGTACACCGGATTCTTCCCACATTCCAAATGTGTTGGGTTCATTGGCCACCCTAAATTGCCGTAGTGTGGGTGTGGTGACAAGTATCATCATAACCTCGCTCCTGTCCTGATTAGCCACAAACATGGAATATCAAATTTTTATTATCATTATCATCATAACTGAAATGACCATAAGCCTGATTAAAAGCATTCCGGAGTTTTATATTGTACTTGCAATCCCAGATAAAGCCTTTAAAGGGACCAAAAAGACCATTTTCTTTATCAGTTGTGTATAGACGAAGAGTAGACCAAGCTGCGTTTGGCATGGTTACACTAAAGTCCAGAGCTCAAATCACTAAAACTTATGTCCTACGCACATTAATATTATTATTATTATTATTATTATGTAATTCTAAATGTTAATTTAAAGCATACGATTCATGCTTTATTGATTTGAATTTGTTTGTCCACTTATTTCACTGAGCCAATGTCAATTCACTTTTTTTGTAAATTTACTGACTACAAGAAAGACATGTCCAGTGTAGTACAGGGATGCATAGCCCATAATTATTTTATAATAGCCCATCTTTACTTGAATTAGACTTTTTATACGGTTGCATGTACAACAGGGTTAATGGTCATTCTGCCAAAGCCTAATGATGCAGGTCTTTGCTCTTTAAAAGCCATTGCTTAGTCAAATGTAATGCTCAGTTCTGATATTCATATACGCCCAAACATTGTAAAATAATTTTATGTATTTATTCTTATTGTATCTCCACCTGCTGATATTTTATCCATTAGACTATTGCTGACTAACTGTTACTTGAATGGCAGCTCAGTCTCATGGAAGCAGATTGGTACAAATGTATCAGGAAAGGCATTGCTGCACCACTGCAGCATCCTTTTAACTGGCAAACTGGTGTTTTGTACATGCGAACAGACCTAATGTATTGATTTAATGACATTATCCCCAGTAAGGAACTGGCTGTAATTTATCTGGGATGGTGCATTATGCATTAAATTGTCAACGTGAAGAAATCATTGTGAAGATCAGAGAGTCACTAATGCAACGCACTTCACCAATGTGGATTTTTTTAAAGTATTGTTTGTGTTACTTGTCTGCATCAACATTTCCCTCATCAAAATACTGCAGTGTTAGTTCTCTTTCTCAGCTCAAATTTGATATTCATAGTATTGCCAAAATTTTGTAGATCAGTCTTTTAATTTGTCTTTTAACAGTTTCTTCCTTCATGGGGCT
The DNA here is from genome assembly GCA_034779995.1 of Parotocinclus haroldoi. Taxonomy (NCBI): domain Eukaryota; kingdom Metazoa; phylum Chordata; class Actinopteri; order Siluriformes; family Loricariidae; genus Parotocinclus; species Parotocinclus haroldoi. Next base: position 3,241 of record JAUZST010012672.1, read on the forward strand.
ACTTCGTGTATGGATGTAGATGCCTTAAATAAACTGGTCCTCATTAATTTGCCCCACTGTGTCTAGAATTTCACTTACGTCTGGTTGTTGATCGGTGCATTCTCTACCTGTGACCTCATCTGTGATGCACTTTTCCATCCTTTCCACACGATGGCAGCATTTATAGGTTTACTAATGCATGAAAAAGAACAAAATGGTGGGAGAACTGAATTTGTATTGTTAAATGTGAAAACAAATGTTCTGCGGATATGGTAAGTGTGTGAAAATGCACACTTTCAATCTAAACATGACTATTTTGAATAAACCAGGCTCACCTATTGGATACTGAATAAGAAGAGCAGGAACTGATTTATTGTTTATAAGTAACTTTACCGTAGTCAGATTTACGGGACTCTTCGTCTTGAGGCCAACCCAGACCAAGACCAATGAGTCCTAACGAGGTCAAGTCCGAGACAAGATCAAGACCGCTCGTTTATAGTCTTAAGACCGGATTCAAATGCTACAACACTAGTTCATACCCTGATGTGAAACCTGAAAGTGCAGTCAGTCATCTGATGAGCCTAAACATTAAAACCCTGTACAGGCTGAATAACAAATAGCATTGATGATCTCATTACAAGAACACCTGTTGCACTCTGGGATATTAGTAGGTCAGGTCTCGTAGTTTGACGTGCTGCTTGAGAGAGAAATTCAGAACATGTAAGGATTCTGAATGTCACTTAAGCTAGCAAGTTGTTCTGGCTTGATGATTGGGTCATATTTCGTAAGCCAGTAGTGCCAAAGACTCAACCGGACAGATGCCATAGAGTGGTGCAAATCACAGAAATGTTCTGTGAAGGGTGTCACTGCTTAGTCAGCTAACAATGCTAACCTCTGTCCACTGTAGACCGTCAGTGAGCACTCAAGTGCCGGACCTTTATCCTGAAGCTAAGGCAGAAAGCCATCTGTTCTGGTGAGTTCCATGCTTTTTGCCATCATATGAATGGTTGTGTGTGTGTGTACCATTTACCTAGGTAAATGATTGATTGAATTATCCTTACAAACCAAGTGGTTTAATGTTATGGAATGGTTTATGATTGTTATATAGTTTTCAGTCAGACTAGACTTTTAATTCAACCCAAAATAAAAAAAAGTTAAGATGGTAGGCAATGCAGCGTTTCTTACATTTACTTTGATTTTTATTTAGTTACAGACAGTATGAATCTGATAGATTACATCTTTTGTCTGGTCAACTTCATTTCCTTGGTTAATAAACCTCAATTTTTGCATTTTAGGTCTGCAACACACTGCTAAAAAGTTGGGATGGGGCACATTAAAACTAGTAATAAGGTTTAAAAAAATTAAATAATGATTTGATTTCAAACAGGAGATTTCACCAGGTAACTATAATCATTTTTGGTATTGAAAAAAAAGCAAATGCATATCCGCAAAAGTCACAAAAGATCATGCATTTTTCAACAAATTGAAATGTTTAAAAATAATGTTTTCCCAAAGAATGACTGTAAGGGATTCACATATTTCTTCCTACAGTGTAGGAAGGCAGTAGGCAGTGTCTTGGCCTTCCATAAAGATCAAGAGCGCAAACTGAAGCTGAACTCCTGTGATCCCTCAGACAATGCTATCATTCAACAGCTGCTAGATCCACATGGGCAAGGGATTACTTTGGCAAACCTTTATCAAGCACATGCCATGCCTTTGTAATGTGTGCAGCATGAAGTTCTGCATTGTCTTGTTGGAAAATGCATGGCCTGGAAAGGATGACACCTTAAAGGCAGCTTATGTTGCTCTAAGATATCATGTACTTTTCTGCAGCTGCCATCGTAGAAGTATAAATCTTTGCCAAAGGCACTGACAAACCCCCATGCTATGATAGAGCCAAGTTTTGTAAATGTTACTTTGTATTGTAATGCTTGCCAAAGTAACTCCTTGCCCATGTGATTATATCAGCCATCTTGATGCAGTGCCGTCTGAGGGATCGGCGCTCACAGGTCTTTGGCTAAAGCTTGTGCTCTTGGCCTTTTGTTCGTTCATTCTTTTATCTGCTTATCCTAGTCAGGGTCGAGGACGCCTAGCCAGCGGCACAGTCAGGAACATCAATCCATCATAGGGCACACAAAAACACTCACACATTCAAACAAGAGCACTTCAGAATTAACAATTAACCTAGCAAATATTTCTTTGAAATGTGGGGGGAAAGCCAGGCAAGAACATTGAAGAGAACATGCAAACTCCACACCGGTAGAGTGCAGGGTTGGGATCAAACCGGAGCTCTCTCAGCTGTGAGGCGCTAATCCCTGGCCTATGACTAATCACTAACCTTGGCCTTTATACACTTATTATTATTATTATTATTATTAAGTTTAATTTATATAGCGCTTTTCTCAAACCCAAGAACGCTTTACAAGAAGTATAACAAAGAAAAACACAGTTAAAGATAAGGTTGACACATCAAACATTAAAAAGCGGAGGTAAATAGAAAAGTTTTCAGGTGAGTTTTAAATTCTTCAGCAGATGGAGTTCCAGAGGGTGGGAGCAGCCTCAGCAAATGATCTCCCACCCATGGAGGAAAGCCTAAATCTGGGGACAGAAAGAGTGTTGGAGTCATTGGAACGTAGTGATCTGGTTGGAGCGTAGCGTTGAACTAGATTGGAGAGATATGGTGGAGCTATACCATGGAGATTTAAATGTCAATAGCAGAATCTTGTATTGGATGCGTTTATGGACTGGTCAGTTTAGTTGGATAGAACACGAGTGATGTGGTCAAATTGTTTGGTTTGTGTGAGGATCCTAGCAGCAGAATTTTGGATGCATTGTAAGATGCGGCTTGACGAAGAAGGAAGAACTATAGAAGCAAATTGCAGTCATCAAGACGAGAGGAGACAAAAGCATGCACCAGAATCTCTGCAGCAGTGAGAGAGAGAAATGGGCGAACCCGAGAAATGTTCCGAAGATGGAAAGAAAGCAGACTTGGAAATTGATCTAACGTGAGAAAGAAAAGACAGTCTGATCACAAAGAACACGGGGATTACGGACTGTAGGAGATAAGGGAACAGACACACCCCGATAGGCATGAATTGCGCTTCAGAAAGTTAGCACTTAGCCAGGAATTCAGATGAGAAAGTAGAAAATAGAAATGTAGAAGAGGATACATACAATTTAGATAAAGTTGAGTGTCATCAGCATAGAAGTGAAATTCGAGGCCATGCTTCCGTATGATAGAGCCCATAGGAAGCATGTAAATTATAAATAAAAGACAGGACCAAGAACAGAGCCCTAAGGGACGCCTTGTTCAGCAGTAACAGTATCAGACGTAGTATTCCCTAGGCAAATGAAAAAGCGCCTATTAGTCAAATAACACTTAAACCAGTTTAATACCATGCCTGAAAGTCCTATTTCCGAAAGGTGTGAAACTTGAATTTTGTGATCAATAGTGACAAAAGCAGATGCAAGATCAAGAAGAACCAAGACAGATGCACAACCTTGATCAGCTGCACAAAGCAGGTCATTAAGCACATAAAGGAGAACAGTTTCAGTGCTATGCTGAGGACGAAAACCAGATTGAGATTGGAATCCGAATCAAGTTTCTTAAGAACTGGAATTATGGATGCAGTTTTCATGGGACAAGGAACAATTCCACTGGACAGCGAGAGATTCACCATTCGACAGACATAAGGACATGACAGAAGCACATTTCTTGAGAGGAGCAGTAGGAGCAGGATCAAGTGAGGAAGTGGATGGTTTAGAACCAGAAATAACATTGGAGATATAATTTTCATCAATCATGGTGAAAGAGGAAAACCTAGTGGTAGACTGAGGAACAAACAGATCAGGAAAGGATAGAGAAGTATAGCTGGAAGTGTAGCCGAGGGTTAACACCAGGGGACTGAATGCTAGAAGTTCAGGGCTGTCTTAGACCTTACAAGATGTTCATTATAGACTAATTGGTGAACAATTAGACCAGATTTTTTGTATAATTGCTCAAGTCGCCTTCCAGCAGTTTCTAAAGGCCGAAGCTCTAGAATAAACCATGGTGATCTATGATTGGAGGGAGCAGAGATGGTGCGAAGTGGGGTAAAAGAGTCTAGAGTGGAAGACACTTATTATAGGAAGCAACAAGATTGTCGAGAGAGTAGCAGCTCAGAGACGCAGGTAAAAGAGGATTGGATATCAATTGCAAGATTTTACGATATATGTTTTTTTAGGAGGGAGTTTAACAGTAGGAAGAGTAAGAGAAGCAGTGATGAGCCTACGTTCAGAAACCGGTAGGGAGACCCCTGACGCATTACTGATAAGCTTTAAAGCCGGACAAATTAAGTCTAAAATATGGCCAGAGTTGTGTGGGAAATGAAACTAGACGTGTGAGATCAAAGCAGCAGCAGCAGACGGAACATCAACGTCAACATTAAAGTCACCAAGAACAATCAGAGATGAGAAAGATGAGCTCATAGTGGATAGTACATCAGCAAACTCAGACAAAAAATCCGGGATAAGAGTCTTCGGTGGACGATATACCAGTAACGGGCCAGTTGGATTAGATAATGTACACAGCCTTAGTGCCAGGAATTCAAAAGGGGCCACATCACAGAGCTTATGTTGAGATATTTTGACATTGCTGTTAGATATAACAGCCAAACCACCACCACCACGAGCAAGCCTTGGGGCGTAAATGTACAACAGGAGTTACTGCATTGAGATGATAAAAGTCCAGGAGTCTGCCAGGTTTCAGTCAAGCATAGGACGTCAACGTGATGGTCAGATAGAAGTTCATTAATAAGAACAGCCTTGTTTGTTAATGATCTGCAGTTTAAGAGAGCCAGGGTGGAAGCCACAGCCAATGGAGTCCAGTACGTAGAGATGTTGACACAATAGTGGGAATGAAGGGAGTAGATGATGTGTTGGCTGAGATGGTGGACTGTTGAATTGTTTAATGATATTATGCACTGTAGAGAGAGAAGTATGCAAATCCCTTTGAATCTATATTTAAGTAACATTGTAATCATTTCAAAACGTTTCTCACACAAACTGGCAATGCTATAAACGATGTACATAAGTGTAGGTGCCTGTCCTATTGTAAGTAGTACTCCTTGGTTTGTCCCCTCCACTGTATATTCTCTCTAACCTATAACTATGCTGCTTACAAAGATTAGGAGATATTTCTAAATGAAATACTTCATTTTTTGTGAGCAGTATCTATATTATATATGTACTTGCTGAGTCTCTGTTTCATTTGGCTCATATTCTATGTTGCTCCTAAGTGCATTTTTTTTGCTTCCGTAAAACAAAGGCATCAGGTCTGCATCAGGTCTGTTCTAGAATTATTGTGAATTTCCATCAATTGAAAAGACAAATGGCATTAGGGATTGTAGCCTTCCACTCATTTTCTGTGGTATCTCTGACATTTCTATATAATTCTCGTGTGAAAATACCAGTTATATTTATATTACATTAGTATGAAAAGACTAAATGTGCATAAATGTGACAGCACATACCTGTAACCTTGGCCTGAAATTGGACCCAATCAGACACTAATCATGAAATATGTAAAAAGTAATGCACGTTTTCAATTTCATTTATTTTTCAAATTAAAATGATTTGAACCACCTCTGCATAGAACACGTTTAAACATGAACATTGTTTTGTTTTACACCATTACCGTTTATTATTCATTTACTATAATACATAATAGAACATTTAAACATTACAAATTGAAGTCAATATTTAATAACACCCCCTTTTGCAGAAGTCATTATTGAGCCCCCCCACAAAAAAAAAAAAAAATTTGAGCCACTCGTATTCCTGGTCTGTCAATTATCTCTACATTCAATTTTCTCCTCTTTAAGCAGCTTCAAGTTACCTGCAAAGGGTCACAAAATTGAATAGGCTCTAGAACTGCAGGCATTGAATTAACATTTTGGATTATACCATATTGCTTTTTATTTACATCAAATGAAACCATTACAATATACAAATACGTACCTTTATTAACACTTCAGTGAACAGTCTTTAAGGCTCATTGTGATAATAATGCATATATATCAAATTAAATAGTGTGAACCTAAAAAATAACTATCACAGCAGATCTCGCGTAACTAAAACATTTAAAGAATCAATTTAAACACTTCACAGCTTTCAGTACCAGTAAACAAGACTAAGAAATTTCATGAATATTCTGATTTTGAGGTCACCAATGTAAAACACAATGTAAAACACAATGATTAAATAGGCAGCAAATTGCATATTTGTACAAGTTGAATACCTGTTCTCTAAAGTCAAACAATCCAAAAAAAAAAAAATTCCAGCATTGCTCTAATCGATCAAGTCAGATGCAGAAACTAAATAAATGGCATTTGCTGCCAGTTGTTCCAAAGATGCCGAAAATATTTAGCTGTTCTTCAGCCAAAAACACTCACTTGTGAAGTAGCCTACTTCAGACCTGAATATATGCCTGTATCTGAAATAAATCCCTACTTCCACATAAGTATCTCTACTCCCTCAGCAGTATTGTGCTATGTAGACATATGGAGAGCACTAAAAGCGCCTTCTTATCATCAACATGTGTCAGCACCAGTTTCATAAAAGCTTTAAAGCTCTGTACACACATGAACCGAGTTCTGAATTAAAGGTGTGAGTTGCTATGGTCAGCTTGCGCTGCACACGTTAAACAAGACTGAGCCACTGTTAAACCACTGATCATGCTAAAAACTTGTTTTTTCCAGTTGTGGGGTTTAAAATACACAAATCTACACTTACTGACAAAAATAACACAGCCAAATAGAAAACTCAGATTGCTACTAAACTCAGTTCTGTCACAGGGAGAATCTGTCACTGTCATCGATTACAGATGTAGTCCGATTTAGACACTGGGTCTTGGCACAAAACAGAATTACAATGCTTCCCTTGCCGGCCTATGAAGAGGCTCTCAGAAGCTAATTTTGGATAGTGTTCCTCTTGGTGGGAGATCATTGACTGCCAGAAAAGCCTCTACAATGCAATAAGAAATTCTGTGCAGTTGACAGGCTCTAGACGGAGCACATAATTCGATTTGGCCTGCACGATTACTACTCAAGCATTTATGGAACTAGCTGGGTTGGCAGCTTAGGAAACCTATTACTGTGACCGATCCATAGGCCCAACTCTGGTCAAACATAGCATAGAGATATGTCTAGCAGTCACCAATCTCTCACAAAGAGGTACACTACCCCAAAGTAGCTTCTGTGAGCCTTTTTACAGAGTAGCAAGGGAAGCACTTTTGTGGAAAGATCCAGTGTCTAATCAGATCACACCTGTAATAATTTACATATCCTCCTCAGACATAACTGCATCTGTTGAGGAAATACAACATTTCTATCTAGGTGCTTTATTATTATTTTTTATATTTGTCAATGAGTGTATTAAGAATCCACAGCCAAGTCGTATATAGACGAGACTTGACTAAATGCATGTCAAAGGTTGTTTATTATTTTTATATTTAAAAAAACAAAACAAATATAGATTTGCTGCCAACATGCAATACTGACTTAGTATATGACAAAGTGCATGTTTAGTGTGTTTCATTTGATCAACTGCAAAAAAACAGGTTCCACTCTCCAACAAGTTGTACAGCAAGCAACAATGGTGTGTGGCTTACACCCCCCCCAGCAAATGTATATAGGCGTATAGGTATATAGCAGGTGACTTTGAGCATTCCTAAACTTTCTGTTCACTTCAGTTAGAACTGACAGAGGCTCTGCTTGCAGGGTGAAATATAGAGGATGCTGTGGCAGCAACTAGAAAACAATTAAAAGCTAACATTAAGAATTATTTTATTGCTATTTTTATGTTGCATATTTGTATAGCTATATTTTATAAATATTGCTATCGTGCTCAGTCTGAGGTATTGTCTTGTACACTGCTCACAAAAATTATGGGATATTTAATTAAGGGATAATTTATTTTAAAATATCCTTCCATTTTTGTGAGCTGTATACTTCATTAAAAAAAAAAATAACGGCATAGAAATAGTGTGTTGGTAGTGGAATTGATAGAGCCCTTCTCAGAAGGATACTTTAAGTGTTTATTCTGAATTGGATTCCTCGGCATAAAATGGTAAAAA